>JZKD02S1328109.1:302901-321954 GCA_000966675.3 Picea glauca
AACATGAAGGGAGTAAGAAATTAAATTATTCATAAGAAATAAAATCTGTGGATATAAAAGTAAAGAGGGAATTAATTATTTTATCATTGATAATTTAAAAGATACTAAATTAATGGTAAAAGGGAAAAGGGGTTATATTCCACACCTGCCTTTTTGAGTTCTAAGTAAAAGGTGAAAGAGGAAAAATAAAAAATAGGAAACTAGGGAAAGGAGGTAACATAAAAAGGAAAAAGGGGAACTTAAGGGAAAAAGCGAGAAGTCAACTTAGTAACGAATCCACATTTAAGAGCTTTCTAATTTTAAACTGAATTAGCAATTTCATAATAGGGAAAGCCTTTAAACCCTGTAAGGGAATCTAGGGACACCTAGGAGTGATTCTAGGAGTAACTCTAGGTGGGTGAGGGAATTAAAGATATTTACTTAATTAAAGAAATTAAATTATGGAGGAATGTAAGGGATGGGGAACACTTGTACGGAGAGGAAATTTTAGGAAATTATTTCTAAAAATTTAATTAAATGAGATTTTAGGAAAGAAACGAAGTTCAAAACTCTATAAAATAAAGGAAGGAGAAGGATGAAGGATCATCTTCTATTGGTGTAACGTTACGCTGTAGAAATATTGACTTGACTAATTTACTTGTGGGGAGTTGGGATACCGAGCTCGGAGAGGAGTGGTAGCTCGGCCATGCGAGGCAAGATGAGAGCTAGATGAGATCTCTAGATAGTGTGTTTGGCCCCTTTATGGCTCAGGGGGTTAAGGGGGAAGAAGAGTACCCCTAGTATTGGCTAGGAGGTACCAGTGAGGTCTTGACGGTCGGTGAGCGGGAGTTTCATGGAGCGCGAGACATCATTCGAAGCAGGCAAACATGCAATGATACACTCTTTTATTTTGTAGAGTAGAATGCATTAGGACTTATGCTTGGATATGCACATTGGTTTGTAATAAGATTGGTTGTTTAGAATGATAGCAGACCCCTTTTACTTAGCCTAACTCATTGTTCAGTTGATTGATTTCCCATGGCCTTTGTCCTTGCATGACTTGAAATCCCTGTGGTGTTTGACTGTGACCCATGCGATTGTTGCTTTTCGTCCCTAGCTCGTCAATCCTCGCCTGAGCATCCCGTCAAGAGCCTGATCTACGATCATTACCTTAGCATTAAAAGACCTATGGATCTCAATGCCCTACTTTTCTATGCGAGGATGGTGATGCGAAGGCGAACCTTTCAGTCGCCTACCTATGTGGATGTCCTTGCCAGATTTTTGACTTGCGTCCTTCAGTACGACCTTTGCACATGTTCTGTCGTGCCTTCTTGTTGTGTCTCTTTTTACTACGCCTGGACTGATAGAATCCCTGCGATCCCTTCGATCAGTTATCCTTATGGCCCCGACATTCTCTTACTATAGTCATCATTTTTATTGGTGTTCCGGTGATGCAACGAGCCTTTAACTTCAATCCACGTTTGTTTTCTTTTTTATATATCTACTTTAATTTTAATGTTATAGCTGCGATTTTACATATAACTGCAATAGGTACATAGGCATGTGATCCTTCCATGAATTATATAGGGAAATTCTTAAAGCACTATGCACAGAGAATATGGATTGTGTTTCTTGTTGTTGACAACAATATATTGGACAATGATTTATATGTATGGTACAACGATTTTAATTTTCAGAGAATAAAGGATATTCAGAATGATTAAAAGTCAAAAATGATTTTATCCTTGATAGCGTATTGATCATTGACATCATGGGATAACAATAACTATTTTCCAATAGCTATGAATTTTATTCTTTCTTATTCATGGATTTTTATTGGCAATTAAACAACGATTTTATCCTTACTGGTGCATCTGATTGGGAAATTTATATTTTTCTACTACTACATATTGAATAGCATTGATTTGGTGAATTTTATGATTTCATGGACCATGCTTTATATATTAACATCAATTATATGACTGGTATCAAGTTAAATATTAATGGTGGACAGAGAGCTATCTTCTTTACTTTCACAAACAAATTGGATAGTTGCAACGAATCTTTCTTCACCGTGATGAACACCACCATTGAGGCATCCTTGAATTTCTGTAGTACTCTCATGTCTTTCCAATTCAAATTAACCCAAGTGCACACCATGCTAACTTGTTGGGATCACAGATTAGATAGCCATAGAAACAATGAAAAATTGTTGTTCGTTGGCCTCTGCGTTTGCCTTCGAAGGGTGGACCGACTGCAGTTTGAGTGCTCACGAATCTGCTGTAAATCGGGGGCTTGATTTGTTGTAAATACCCGCTATCCTTACCAATAATACTAACTGATACATAATCACTTAATCTCACAGAGATTCTCAATCCTAGAGCTTGACACGTTTTTAATTTTCTGACTATATTGACCACCGCTGCCTTTCCCCCACCTTCCATGTGGCTGGGACATCGACCCCACATCTATCTATTCTGGCAGAACTTATAATGGTGATTTGTGATTGGCTGGAGCATAAATTGAGGCGTTACACTTGCTTCCAACTTTTGAATAGCCCTTCATTACCATAAATGAAAGTGATTGTTATGGCAAGAGGTGTCATAATGGATGCAGTCAAGGCTGTGCGGTTCCTTTGTTGAATTCTGAAATCCCTGAGTAGCAGTGGCATGGTTTTTATGCAACAGTTAATGCTTATTAATGAATGATGTGGCTGAAGCTGTAGTGCATTTAGCTAGCGTACCCACCTTGTGGAATATTAACAAGACTATAACGGAGAAATTGTTAACCATATTAAATCATTTCTAAAGTTTTTCTTTCGCTAAATTTGTTTTACAATTATTATATATATAATTTTTGTTTATTTCTTTACATTTTAAAATACGGTAAGCTTTCATGTGGATTCTTAATGACATTATTAATTAGAATACATAAAATTTTTATCCTGACCTTATTTTCTTTTAAAAGGTTTTATCCAGGTGTCTCTTAATAAGTCAACAAGTTTACCTTTTTGTTTTCATTTATTTATTTTAAATAAATATGGTGACCAAAATCTATTAAAAATAAAACAACTCTACTAGTTTAAATTAGACTTATGCCATGTCAAGATTGAATCAAATAAATAAAAGGAAGAATCTATGTGTTTAGTAGTTGAGAAAGCTTTGTATGTCTTTCTACCTTAATTTTGTCTTAAATCTTTAGGTGCACCATATTAAGAATATCATCAAAAAGGGGAAGTGATCAAATAATTGTTGGAGTCTTGGTTAGGTAGCTCTTATTTTCATTGCGCCTTGAATTAATTGATAGTTGTACTATGTTATGAATAAAGGAGAAGCATGTTTGATTATGTATTTACTCTCTTAGCGCTCTTAAAACAAGTAGGTTACTCTTGCACCTTTAAGAAATGTGAAAGTATGAGGGAATGGTATGGTTATAATGGACTGTATGCACCATGAAATTGTAGGGGGTGAGACTGATTATGTGATTGATTACCTTGCTCCATGATTTAGAAATATTTATTTGCATCATGATATGTGGGGAAGGTCATGGGCATAGTTACTTCTTCCGCCACTAAAAAAAATGTTAGCTACAATTGAATTTAACGAATGATTAATTCTGTGCCTTGAAGTAAAGTAGATGACTACCCTTGCATCTTGATTTAAAATAAATTTGATTACATTGTGCACGAACTTATATCATTTTATGATGGATTTGGTAATCAAATTCTCTTGCACCGTGGAATTTATGTGATGTGTGTGGATTCATAGAACATTATCACACAACGATCGTCATTGATGTTTTTTGATTTAGCATTTTTAGTTTTGGTCTTTATTGTGTTAGTGGGATGTAGACACCTCCTTGTTCCTCAGAACAGTCACCATCCCTAAGACCCTAAATGGTCAAAATCGATGGGAGCCTGGGCTTGAGCGTTGCTTATGTGTCCTGGAGGTCTTAACCTTGCAGGGTAGGACGGGTGGGTAGTTAGTCCTATTTGGTCATCGTTCATTGCTTCTAGATGCTTGATGTGTGACTTATATCATCATGTTGTTGTCGTCGTTGCAAGCATCATGTTCATCATCATGATGTGACACAGAGTGTAATGTCTTTGTTACCCTTGTACACATGCACACACAATTTTTTTTTTTATTGCATTTGTTATGAGAGGTTGATTTCGTGACGAACGGGAGGTCGTTACAAACCTTTTCAGGGCATGAGAATATGTACCTTTAAAGGCTCCATGTGAGGGAATGTTGGAAGATATGCCCAAGATTAGAGTATATGTAGAATTCTACATGTAGTTTGATAACCTACATAGGTGGGTGAGAAAATATTTGAATGACACATTAGAGGAGGTGGAACACATAACTCAAGTGGATAAATAGGTTAATAAAGTGTTCAACTCAATTCCAAATGCACTTATTGGGGATCATCAATAGGATCTTTATATCCATTGATGTAGACACATGCACCAAAAGGCCACAAAGCTTAAACATTAACAACAAAAAAGATACATGATGGGCCAAATATTATGCTTCAAATTCATTAGAGATAAAAAAATGATACACTTAAAGTTCATTAGAGATACAAAAGGGATACTTTTCAAGTTCATCAACTAAATAGAAAATAAACATGCCTAGGCTAGAAGGATATTTTTAAGACTATTTTGTGTCGTAATAATGGTTTCGTATATTCGACTAACTAGTTTTTAATTTATGTTTTATTCCGATGAAAACATAGAAGACTAGTTGGATGTAACATATTCTACAATATTCTTGACAACTTTGAGGTATGCCTCAATATCTAAAAAAGTTGGATTTTCCTTAGAAGGTCTCCCAAATTGTTCTAAAGTGAAACTTTGATTTTCTCATTTTGGTAGTATCCAATACATTTTTACTTTCATAACTTGGTTGTTTGCAAGACTCTCCAATACATATAGATGTTGTAAGAAAATGTCACCATGTTACCCGCATAAATTTAAGTAAGGATGTGGTGTCGATCTAGAAACAAAATAAAACATTGGTCCCTAACATTGATTACAATGCATTAATGGAAGCCAAAGCTAAAAAAATGGATCTTTGGGTAAAAGGAGAAATCTATCCACTTGACCCCATGTATAACTCTGATTCATAATTCAAAACAATAATAGGACTATGTTGGTATGTATTCCATGGGAAAATTTTTCTTCTCAGATATTGTAAAAACTTGGAAGGTATCCACATTTCCCTTGAATAAAAAATTCAAGATCTAAATATCCAATTACAACAGAGCTCCATCACTCAAATATGATTCAATATCATGAAAACATGAGATTGAACCAGAAAATAGAAATGTTGAGTCAAATACATGTGGACAAACTGCTTGAAGTCGATTCCAGAGCATTGAAAGAAATCGAGAAGTTGAAAATTGATATCTCTCATCTTCAAAATAGGTTCTTTGTGTTAAAGAAAACTGTAATGGGGTTGAGTTTTCTATCAAAAGAGATAAAACCGATATCATGTTTGGAAAAGAGGGGAGGTGCCTAAAAAGAATGTTTGGGTTGAATACCATACTAGATCCAACTTGCATTGTTTTTGTGGATTTGTGAAAAACTATGTTAAAGAAAAGTGACAATAAAGAAATGATCAAAGACCCAAAATTTAATGATTTGAGAAAAGAAGTAGTTAACCAATTAATTGCAAACTAAAAAATATATGTAAAGTATGTTCAAGGAGTTTGTGATGAAAAAATGATCGATATGGAAGCATATGAAGATATTTTAAAAGTTGTAAGAGAGKGAATGCTGAATTGTGTCATTAAGATGATTTTGGTTCCTCACCCTTTTCAYGTGAAGACATAACATGCACTACGAAACACAAAAWWWTTKYATTCATTGGGAGACGCATATCAATTAGAACTAGTGCATGAAGTTGAAAGTAGGAGTAAAAATAAAGTATGAAGTGAAATTATTCCATTATTTAAACAAAAAACTTGTGGTATGATTTAGAATGGGTATTATAGCTGATGGTGAGGTACTACAACATTTCTATTGAGGAGACATGTGGGAAGTTGATTGTTGTCATAAATTTGGATGAGATGGAGTTATTGAATAGTGAAAAATATGAAAGAGTTTCAATAAAATTAATGATTCATGCATTAGATCCACGCCTTGATAAGGCAAGTAATAAATATTTTCAAATTCAATCTGAAGATCACCTTTTCTGCTTCAGAATTTTTCGTGTCAACAAGGAGTCCCATGAGTCCTAGAAATTTGTTTTCAGCAAAACATCTTTACCATTAATTATGTCTTGATATGCTGTAGGGGAAAAATTATATGTGGAAGGATATGGTTCATATTTTGTGGAATGGCATCTTGTAGCTAAATAAAAACTCTCAAGTATGTGTACAACATTTCTCATGGTCCAAATTCAACACACAATTTCTTTTATTCCATGAAAAAAAAAATATCGAATTTGGAATAGTGGTATCTTCATTTTTCCTCAAGACCTTCCTCCCAACCGTGATCAACTTGATCCAAATATAGATGAAATAATTCTTGTACCTTTAGTTGAGACCAATGTTGTCATTGATGTCTAAGTTTTAATGACCCCAATCATTATGAGTACAAGCGAGGCAAAAAGTTCAATTTTGTTTTTTGTTTTTAGGCAGGAAGGCAATGATGAAAACAGTTGAACCACACAACCTAACAATGAACACACGCATGCAGATCAGACAACAAACAACAATGACTCTATGCACTATCACAATGAGAAACTAGGCGAAACATGAGCAAATCAAAAGATAGAAACAACTACTCACCCAACATAAGCATGAGAACACCTACAACTTAAATGACAACATCCACAATCCCAACACAATGTCCTCGATAGCTAGTCACTAGAACCTCTATGAATCACAAACCAAACACATGAAGGTGTTACAACCCAAGCACCAACAACAACTACAACGAACAAAATCCCACAACGGGTAGCAGAGAGTCTGACCAAGTTATCATTCACCTCTATCCATTAGGCCGCGCAATGAGCCCCTCATAAGGAATCGTTTCATCGCAAGGTGATAGGCGCAACAACATAATTGGACCCTCAACACAAGCTAAAACCAACGTGCTAGGAGATTAAGTTAACTATCTAACCCTAACACCCAATAGACAAGTCAACAAGACGACTATGACTTTTATACAACACAATAATCTCCTTGTGCAGCAAAATCAATCTGTACATATTAAATGATTATGATTAAACAATAGTTTGTTGCCACTATATTCCAAATCCCAAGATGAGATAAGTATCTATCGCTATCCTTTAAAACTGAAACTACATGAATTTAATTGTCATATTTAAATATAATTTTTTTATCCTTTAATGTCATGGTCGTCTTTTAATTATAAAATTGAAACATATATAAGTATTTTCCTAAGGAGGAGTTTGCTATCTAGTTAAGCAATCATAAAACAATTTTTATAAGCATTACTGAATTTGCTAAAATTTTCAAATAAGAAAATCATAAAAATATTGCTATAAGAAAATCATAAAACAAATTCATGTTGTCCAACACTACCAAAATCGTTGTCTCTAAATGAGTTGTTATCTATCATTGAATTTGTTGTCTAGAATCTTTATACACACATTTATTGCATTTCTAATGTAATTACACACACCTTTATTATTAAAATCGGGGTCAAGAATCTATACGCAACAACCAATACCTCTCTCTAAACTCGTTGTCTATTAATATATAACATGTTGTCCATTAATGAAATAATAATAATAAATACCATTATATTAACACTGTCATATAAACAACGCATAAACATGTTGTCTATTCCATTCCATAATAACGCAGACATTCAATTCAAGACGTTTAATTCCATATACAAAAAGCAGACATTCAATTCAATTACATTAAAACGCAGACATTCCATTCCATAAAAATGAAAACGTAAATAAATGTTGTCACCTATGGATCAATATGCTATCAATCGATGTCCAATGATATTAATAATTTTGTTTCCTTCGAAAGAGGATTGACCATATAAAAAGGAATTTTAGCAAGAGGTTAGATGTGTATGTCCATCATGATATAATATTGTTTTGTTTGATTATGCATAACACATGTAATAAATTTTTTTGTCAATATAATGCTTATTCAATACTCCCATATGGTTAATCTTCCATTCAGTATGTATTAAACACAGTCAGATAGTAATCATTGTGTTTATCATTGGGAATGCCCAGATATTAAAAACGAAACGCCCAAGCATGGATTCACTGAGTTTTATCATGGAGAATGCCCAGACATTAAAAATGAAATGCCCAGGAATGGATTGGCTTAGTTTTATCACTGAGAACGCCCAGAAATTAAAAATGAAATTACCAGGAATGGATTGGTTGAGTTTTATCACTGAGAACTCCTAGACATTAAAAACGAAACGCCCAGGCATGGATTGGCTGAGTTTTTCATTGATAATTCCCAAACATTAAAAATGAAATGCCTAGGCATGGATTGGTTGAGTTTTATCACTAAGAATGCCCAGACATTAAAAATGAAATGCCCATGCATGGATTCATTGAGTGTTAACACTGAAATTGTTGTCAATAAAAGGGTAAAATCGCAGGGACTTTAAAGTCTCATTTCTCACCCAAAAGATAGGTAATCTGCAGTCTAATACAGGTAATAATTTTCTCAGTAAAAAGGTTGTATAAAGGTTACGAAAATCTCTTTGTAATAAGGATGAAATTGTCGTGCAAGAAGGAAGAAATCGCTCTGCAATAGAAGGCATGAAATGGTGGAGAAAAATCCATTGAAACACAACACAAAGGGGCATTGAAGGCAGTAAAAGAAACATGAAATTGCAGTCCAAACAAAATGTATAATCGTAGTAAATATATAAATTAAACATTGTCAACAAATATTCAATCACAGAAATAGTAGATCCACAAACACAACATAAGTATGCTAAGACATTAACATATTAAAATGTTGATATTTACTGGTCAAGGCATTGGGATCAATCAATCAAAACATAGAATTTTACCAACCAAAACTCAAAAGAAATCAATCACAAGAAATAAAAAGACCAATCATTCATCCATGGATCAATCAATGTAGAGATAAGTAAGGGTAGATGGCTGGGAAAATAATTATCCTGCGCTCATAATCCACACACAGAAAAGAAAGGCATTAGAATCTATAGGTCTATAAACACCGAAGTGACAATTGTCGATTCAACTCCTAGCTGACTACTGAGGCGTGGAATGATGACCTAGGTATAAGGAAAAATACAAAGCACAAACTCTTCATAATAGTCAATAAATCCCATAGAGATAAGTTACTAGAAGAAGAAGTTGGGTTCGCCAAAGGAAATCCAACAGAAAAAAACAAGCAAGGGGATTACAATACCGTAGGAAGCAGGGGAAAGATAGTGCATGGAAGTGAAATCTTAAACAAGCATAGAGAACTAAGATGAGTAAATTTAAATTCATTGCAAGTAACAATTAAACCGGCATACCTTATCCTAACGCGATTTCTCAATAGTTTTTGTCCCGCTCTCGCTCTGTCCAGCTTCTGCTTGTTGACCAATGAGACCTCACTGGTACCTCCCAACCAACGCTAGGGGTACTATTCTTCCCCCTGATTCCCCTGAGTCGCAAAGGGGCCACACACACTAAACCAAAGAACAACTAGCACCCATATCGCCTCGCAAGGTCGAGCTACCACTTGTTACCCAAGCTGGGTATCCCAACTCCCACAGGATAAGTCAGTCAAGACAAAAATTTAGCAACGTAACGTTACGCATAAAATTCCAGATTCATATTGCTCCTCCTCCATCCTTTTTATAGAGTTTCTAAGGGATTTATTTCCCAAATTCCCATTTAATTTATTTTTCATTAATTTAATTCAGAAAAATCCTCCCCCATACACATGTCACCCATCCCTCCTAGTTGCACCATAAATTAATTTCATGAATTATTTAATTACTCCTATTTCCCTCACCCACCAAAAAACATTCCTAACGCTCCTTGGTGTCCCCATATTCCCTTACACATTTTAAATGACTTATGCCTAGGTAAATTCATGAAGATGGGTAACACTTTCATGACAATCGGGTCTCAAAAATTCCTAGTGGCAATTTTTCGACCGAAAAAATGTTGCTAGGAATTTTTTCAGCCGGAAATTTGCACGTCATTTTGAATACCCCCCTGAAAACGCCCTCGAAATTCGTGTGCAATGTTTTTTAGATGAATTAGTTTCCCATGGTAAGCATATTTCGACTGAAATACTTTTCACCCAAAACATTTATTTTTAACGGATTCCATTAAAAACTAGGATTTGACCGAAACAATATTTCGGTCAAAAACTTGAAAATGGGACTGTTTGCAGGAAACTGCAAATTCTCTCCATCTTACTTGATCTTTGGAGGTAGCAGACTCCTAAAAATATTCAGAATTTAGTTTCAGAATTGATACCAACATTTTTAAAATTGAATCTACTTTCATTGGATATAATTTTTTTTCATTTTCATTGTTTTTATCTAATTTTATTTAATTTTATAAAAAAATCACTACATAATATTTTTAGGTGAGATTATGATTTGGTGAAATGAAAAATCCATATCTCTAAAAACACACAGTGAAAAATTATGGAAAATTTATATTCATAATCCTTAAATTGTTCTCTTCAAAAGGGTATTTTTATATTTTACATTTAAGTAAAAATTAAGATAGATACATGTGTTTAAAATATGTAACATTTTCAGATTGGTCGACTTCAAAAAAATCTAGAAACTATAATATTCCTTTGTTAGATTCAAAACTATAGTCATCACAAAATAGAGTCTCTATAGATTGTTGCAGTATATTTCATTTGTCAAAAACAAAAGTTTAATAATGGATACATTGTTGTGGGAAAAAATAACTCATTATCTTTCCCTTCATTTTTAAGGAACATAGTATCAAACAATTGCCAAATTGACATATCAAATTTCAATAAAAAAAATTGAGAAATAATCAATAGAAAGCTAACATAATTCTTCAAAAGTTTTGTTTTTACAGTAAAGTAAAATTCTAAATAAAAAAACTACTTTTGTTTACCAAACGTTGAAGAACCTGTTAAAATAAAATAAAAAATTCTCATAAAACAAGCAAAAGTGTTACCCATCTTCATGATTTTATCGGCCTTTCCTAAATTCCTAGTTGAGTTCATAATTAGAAAGTTCTTAAAGGAAAGATTCCTTACTAAGTTAGTCATTCATCTTTTTCCTTACGTTTCCCTTTTTTTTATGATTCCCCTTTTCCCTTAGTTTCCTATTTCTTTTAAGTTTCCCTCTTTTCCCTTTTTATCTAAAACTCAAATTAGCAAGTGTAGAAAAACCAACCTTTTACTCCTTTTACTTTTTTTAATTAATAAAATTTAATTAGCATAAGACAAAAAACCAATCATTTCCCTTTTAAAATTTTAATCCCCCAAAGTAATTTGATTTTAATAAATTAATTGAATTTCTTACCCCCTTCTCGTCACATGTTTAATTGTGATTATTATTTTTTACCACAAGTGTCAATTAGACCTAGATTTTTAATTTCATTAGGCTGGGCGACATTTGTATTAGGGAAAATTTGTTTTTAAATCTTACTTGACACATCATTCATTTTAAGGCCATCTAGGTTTATTCACTTATCAATTAAAAACGTGACGTTCCCTTAAGGATGCACTGGGTGCTCCAAGGGTGCCACTCGCCTCCTTTTGTTTTCATTGTGAGACATGCCCTTCAGGACACACTATGTGCTCTAAGGCTGCCACTCACCTCTTTCCATTTTCATTGCACGATGTGCCCTTCAGGATGCACTACATGCTCCAAGGGTGCCACTCACCTCTTGATAGACTTGGTAGAAATAAAAAACCCCTGGAGTTAATACTACCTCAGGTGATATTGTCGGAGACTAAGGGTCTTTAAGGAATAAGGCCCCTTCCTTATTGTGCGCCCCTTAGAATCACCATGAGCGATTTTCGCAGTCTCCCCTCATGGCATCGTGGGTCTTCTTGAACTAGGTAATCGTTAACCTATAGATCAAGCCACGATGAGAGTGCTAGTAGGCTATGGTAGGGTTTTTTTCCACACCTCTCCCTCAGAGTCTCTAGTTGTCGTGCATGACCCCTCTACTCCACATGTGAGTCTGGTCGGAAAGCTACCGTCAGCCTACATCATCAACAAATCATGTCAGCAATAATAATCAACCCTCATAACATATAATTAGATGTACATATGTCATATCAACAATAATCAAACCCCAATAGTACACTCCCTGAATCAATCCAGACTCCAAGGGGTTTCATCGATGCCTCTACATCCTCGAGGTCCAAATTCTTGCACACTCAGGAGAACCCAGTCAATAGCACATGTCTATGTAAACACACAAATTAACATATCATCATATCCATAATGCCTCATAATCATAATCAAACGACCAATAGAATAATAATCTAGATCACTTGCAAACAAGTCTCCTCAAAGAATAAGTTTGCTTAGTGCATGCATGAGAGGGATGTTACATACACCCCCTCTTGGTCTAAACTTCATCCCAAAGTTTCACAGTATATAAATGCCGAAATAATGTGTATCATAGTATCATAAGTCTATCTATGAAACAAAAATTTAAACCGTCGGTGCATATCATATGCGTCCTCCCAGGTCGTTGACTATGGACTATAGTTGTCCTACTGGACCTTGACCTGATCTACTGTTCAATGTCATAGATGTCGAATGCGATGACCCAGGATGTGGATCAGCTTAGTCGTGAGCGCACCCTTTTCATATACCTAGAAGGAAATCATGCCAATAACATGTGTAGGTTCACTAATATAATGTCTCAAAACATATACGTGAAAAGCATCATGCATACGCCTCAAAGAATTAGGAAAGGCTAGTCGATAGGCCATGGGCCCCTTCTTCTCCACAATATCAAAAGATCCCATGACCTAGGATATATTTTATCACCATTTCCAAACTTGATCGAACTGTTATGCAGTTTTACCCGCAAGAAGACTCAATTGCCAACTTTGTAACTATGGTCAACATGGTGCACATCGACATAACTCTTTTTCCAATCCTGCTCTTATTTGATCATTTGTCTTATTGTTTGCATTTGATCTTCCATTTCTTGGATCACTTCTGGTCCCACCAGGACCCGATACTCAATCTGATTCCAACTCAAAGACGTCTTACAGGGTTGCACATAAATAAACGCAAAAGGTGCCATCCTAATGGTGCTTTGATAACTGTTGTTATATGAAAATTCTACCAGTGGCAAGAATTCTTTCCAACACTTATGTTGGTCCATCACGTTCATGCGCAACATGTCTTCCAAGACTTGGTTTGTTCGTTCGGTCTGCCTGTCTTTCTCTAGGTGATATGCAGTACTAAAGTTAAGTTTAGTTCCCAAGGCCTCTTGGAAACTAGTTCAAAATCATCTAGTAAACAACAATCCTCAATCGAATATAATACTCTTAGGCACACCATGCAGCCTCACAACCTCATTGATGAAAAATATAGCTATGTCAGGTGCCTGATACGTTGTATGCACAAGAATAAAATGAGAACTCTTCGGTAGAGTGTCAACTACCACAAAAATCGAGTGGTGTCTCCTTACCGTCAGTGGAAATCCAACATTGAAATCCATTGAAATGACCTCCCATTTTGATTCTGGAATAACATGTGGCTGTATTTATTCCGCTGGACATCTATGTTCAACCTTCACCTTCTGACATTCTAGACATCTGGCCACATAGTTGACTATGTTTGCCTTCATTCCTTTCTAGAAGAATAAGGGTTTAAGGTCTGCCCTCATCTTTGTGACTACTGGGTGAGCCATGTACACTACTATGTAAGCCATGTTTAGGATCAAACCCCTCCACTTGTCGTTTGGTGGTACATTAATTCAATTTTTAAATCTCAATAATCCATCGTCGTCAAACATAAATCCTTCATAACTTCGTACCATCATTGTGTTTTGTCCGATAAAATCCTTGACCTCTTTGTACCAATCATCATCGCGCTGTAAAGTTAGAATCTTTTCACATAGATTCGTCTAAAGAGGCAACATCGAAAAGATGTGTGGTCTCCGAATCAATGCATCTACCACTCGGTTCACTGTTCCTTTTATGTAAGTGATCTCGAAATCATACTCGCTAAGTAATTCCGACCAATGTCATTATCGCGCGTTCAGGTCTCTTTGTGTAAAGATGTGTTGTAGTCCACAGTGGTCCATTTTTAGTTCAAATTTTCATCCAATAAGGTAGTGTCTCCAAACTCTCAAGCCAAGAAGTCCACGTTCATGTCATGAACCTTTAGTATCGGTGTTGTTTTCAACAGTTGTTTGAGCCTCTAAAAGGCTTCTGCGCATTTTTTGGTTCAAGTAAACTTCTTGTTCTTCTTCTGCAATTCCGTGATCAGATTTTTTATGTTTGAAAATCCCTTGACGAACCCTCGATAGTATCCTCCTAAACCCATGAATCTATTCACTTCTAGGACATTCTTCAACGTAGGCCATTCCATAATAGCCTCGACCTTTGATGGATCCACGATGATACCTTCACCGGAGATGACATTCCCTAAGTAGTGAATCTTCGATTGATAAAACATGCATTTAGACAATTTTCCATACAATTTGTTCTATCACAGACACTGTAGTACAAAAAAAAAGTGATCATCATTCTCCTCCATTGTCCAAGAGTAAATAAAAATATCATCAATCAATACTTGGATGAACTTGTCCAAGTACTCGCGGAACACCCCATTCATCAAACTCATAAATACCCCTGGGGCATTCGTTAATACAAATGGTAAAAAAATAAACTCGTAATGTCCAAACCTCATCTTAAATGTGGTCATAGGGACGTCATCCTCCTTGATCCGTAACTGATGATAGCCTGATCTCAAGTCAATCTTGGAAAACACTGTCACACCCTTCATCTCATCAAACAAATCATCAATCCTTGGAAACAAATATTGATTCTTGATTGTTGCCTTGTTCTATTGATAATAGTCAATGGAGAGTCTCCACAACCCATCCTTCTTTTGTATGAAAATAACAGGCACACTCCATAGTGACACACTTGGATGTGTAAGTCCTGGGTCCAACAACTCCTTCAGTTGCATTCTCCACTCCTGTAACTTCGGGGTCAACATCTGATAAGACATTCTAGACATTGATTTAGTCCCCAGTTTTAGGTTTATGATAAACTCTAATTCCCTCCCCAGCGGAATCCGAGGTAACTCCTCAGAGAAGATGTCCACAAACTCTCTCACCACCGGAAGGTGTTCTAGACCTTCCTCTACTCCCTTTTCATTTAACACAAGGATCACATAAATATTACAACCCTTGCACATGCTCTTTCATAGCTCCAAGGAAGACATGAACCTCAGGAAAAATCCCTGGTTATGACCTACAATTACGCGTCTCTTCCCCTCATCATTGATCAAGCTCAACCATTTCGTCTTACAGTTGAGTATCGCCTCATGCGATTCCAACCAGTCCATACCGATCACAATGTCATGAGATCCTAATATTGTGACATACAGGTTGGCCCTGGTGACACTCTCCAAGGTTAAGGGTACAACCTGTAATCTTCCCTCCCATCTTCTATTTGGGTCCCAAGGCCATCTATATAAATCTAAACTCATCTTGTTCGACTGCCTTTACCTTAATCCTTTTTATCACTACACTAGAAATGAAACTCTTGGTAGCACCAGGATCTATCAAAATACTAAGGTTCTGGCCAATGACGGTACCTGATGTCTCGAGCACAATTGACAGGTGCCTTGCCTAGCAGTTACTCACCACTGCATGAATCTGATGGGCCTTGCCCAAATCTCCCATGGTAGTGGGTCTGACTTATCTAGACAATCTAGTCCTCTCCACTAGGAAGTTTCACTGGTAGTGTGGCTCCCCACATGTCCAACACCACTTCTTCGGTCTAGTACTCATGGTACTCGAAGTAGAAGCTGATGGCCCACCATCCTAGAATCCTGGTCTATTTTGTTGAACAGGCCTAAACTATTGCTGTTGTGGTCGACGCTACTTCTGATTCTATGTTCCTCGGTAAGGAGTCCATTGCTGAGGTGCTGGTTTCTGAGGTGTAGTGAAAGTGGATCCTCTCTTGAAGCCATGATATCCTGGCATCTGTCTAGCTCATGTCTGATGCTGCAGTGCACTAGATGACACCTGCCCTATTGGTCTCGCTGGAGTCCTGCTTTGACCCCCACTGATAAGATCCTCCTCCTCTATGAGGGCCTTCTGAGTGACATCATGCAAGGTTCGCAACATCTGAATCCTAACATTTGCATGAATGTTAACATTAAGGCCAAACAAGAACCTGTTGACCTTAAGATTCTTGGTATTAAGGTGCAAAGCATACCGAAGAAAATCCATAAAATGAGCCTTGTATTCAGGCATCATACGACCTCCCAATCGGAAGGTGTTGAACTCGTTGAGATAACGCTCGATGAATTCCTCTGATAGGTACCTCTCTTGGAACCGTTCCTCCAATAGTTTCCATGACACGTATTCGACCACCATGTTAAATTGTGGCAGGTGCATCTTCCACCATAGAAGAACACTCCTCTTCAATTGAAAGACCTCCGTGTGGACCTTCATATTGGAGGTATAGTTGTGAAGTATAGAGCACATCGAGCCATATTCTCCAACCATGCCTCGGTGGTTGCACCGTCTGGGGCACCAAAGAACTCAGTAAATTTGACCTTCTCGAGTTCATGGTGAATGCTACCAGTACCGCTTGGAGCGCGTGGTGGAACCTCATGGGTTGTCAATGCCCTGGCCTCATCTCTATCCAAATGGATGATCGGTGCCTTAGAAATCTTATGAAAAGACCTCATCATCCCAACCACATCACCCACCACTATTTGTTCCTTCCCGACAACTTGTTCGTCTCCCTAGGGGTTAGACCCCTCATGCATGGATTCTACTGGAGATGTCGCTCCTCATCCTCTAGAACTTTGTCGTCTACCTCCATGGCATCCTCTAACCATGATTACCTACATGGAAATAAATCAACTTAATTATCAACCTTATAATTAGAAATCAAATCAACGGAAGCCCTAGTGATCCCATGTCGCGGGTTGAACTCTCTCTGAAACCATATGTAATGACCCCAATCGTTACGACTACAAGCGAGGAAAAAAGTGCAAATTTTTTTTGTTTTTAGGTAGGAAGTCAATCATGACAACATTTTAACCACACAACCTGATGATGAACACACACAGGAAGATCAGGCAACAAACAAAAATGAATCAACGCACTAGCACAACAAGCAATTGGGTGAAACATGCGTAAATCAAAAGATAGAAATGACTACCCACCAGAAACAAACATGAAAATGCCTACAAGCTAAAGGAAAACATCCACAATCTCGAGGAAATAACCACAATATCCAGTCACTAGAGCCTCTATGGCGCATAAACCAAACGCATGTATTTGTTACAACCCAGGCACCAACAACAACTACAGCAAAAAAATGCCCACACTGGGTAAAACTAACTCCAACCAAGTTATTATTCGCTTCTATCCATTAGGGTGCACCATGACCCCCTCATCAGAAATCATGTTGTCGCCAGGTGATAGGCGCGACAACAACCGTGGCGCAACAACATAACTAGACCCTCAACACAAGCTAAAACCAACACGCCAGGAGATCAAGTTAACTATCTAACCCTTGACGACTAACCCTAGCACTCAATCGACAAGTCAACAACACTTCTATCAATTTTATACAACACAATAATTTACTTGCGCAACAAAATCAACCTGTACATATTAAATGATTATTATTAAACAATAGTTTGTTGCAACTATATTCCAAATCCTAAGATGAGATAAGTATCTATTGCTATCCTTTAAAACTAAAACTACATGAATTTAATTATTGTCTTTAAATATAAATTTGTTGTCCTTTAATGTGTTAGGATATTTAGACACTTAGGAGTTAGTTAAGATATACTTGGTCTAATATGTCGTTAGGTAAAAGTGTGTTTCTTAGTGTGTTTCTTTAGTATGCATTAGTATGCATTTGTAGTTAGGAAATCCGATGCTCAAGATATGTTCCCCACATAGCGTGATCTGACGGTTCATACTCTCCTTGATCTTAACAACCATTGATCCATGGCTTAACACCTGATTGGTCCATGATATCTATTTAAAGATCATGGAGGGTCATTTTTCTATGATCGATTGTGAGAAACTCTCTTGTAAGATTTCTCTATAATCTTTTTCTTCGCATTAATAAACTTCTCCAAGTGGCTGCGTTGGCTAGGGTCATGGATGTTTCCCTGTAGGGGTTTTACCATTTGAAAACATCGGTGTGTTTATCTTTGATCTGGTTATGTGAGTGGTTACTACAGGTGTTCTTCCTCTATTGGAATACCTGTGTTGTCAAACATGGTATCAGAGACTGCTTGAAGATCCGCTCATGTTGTAGATCGAGATCGTGAAGCCGAGTTGCCTCATCTCCATTTTATGGAATTTTCATACATTTATGGGCTAAGAGGACTGTTCCATTGCATTCAGAGCACTCATTTCATTGAGGAACACTTTTCATTTCACTCGAAAAGGTTTCCATTTTCCCAAGATATGACCATTACAGTCAGATCCGGAGGTATAAAGCCTGAATACACATTTTTTAAATTTCTGCAAAGTTTTATTTTGATTTTATTTCAGTTTGTATTTTTTATTTTTGGGTTGTTACTCTTTTAGATCTACATATTCTCTTTGCCCCGTGCCCTGTGCGATTTAGGAAAATCAGAAATAGATAGGAAAAGGTGCATCTTCCAAGTAAGCTAACCGAGATCTTACCCTTGTTGTCATCGAGAAGCGGTTTTTTTTTTCTTGTGTGAAAATAGTTTTTTTTTAGCATGCTCTCCAAGACCATCTTCAACAACAACAACAACAAAAATACTCCTTCTGAACATTACAATATGTTTTTCTAGACCATTTGGTTAAAACTTTCCTTATTAAGTAAGAGGTCTTGAGTTCAAGTCTCTCTTTTGTTACTTTTTTTGAAAAAGTTCAT
>JZKD02S1328109.1:322867-346950 GCA_000966675.3 Picea glauca
AAAGATCAAGTTGCAGACATTTTCACAAAGTCTCTTACAGAAGTGAAGTTTTCCAAACTTCGATCTATGTTAGGAGTTCAGGAAGTTGTCATTAAGGGGGGATAGGATCTAATGCTTCCTTCCTTCTCTTATTGTATCACTATTGTAAATCCTTCAATCCTATCCCAAGTTGTTCTTAAGGGGGGAATCCAAAGGAGCAAAATATAAAAGTAAGAATACTAACAGACATTGCAACTTTTGTCATAAACATGGTCATGATGAGTCCAAATGTTTCAAGAAGATGGCAGCCTTAGAAGAAGCGATGAAGAAGAACAACATCAATATTGATTCTTCTTTTTCTTCTTCTTCTCATGGACATGCACTTTCTGCTTGTAGTGACCATATAAATTTAACATCCATTAATTTCATAAACTGTAACCGTAATATCTACTTGATTTCAGTAACTCAGTAATATCTTATAAACTCAGCACATACGCATATAAATTTATCATAACGAATAATGATTCCATAACATAAATTAAACAAATACTTAATTTAAATTACCTTGGTCTGATGCTAACCCTCCACTTTCTACTTGCCTTATCCAACTCCTATCTTCTGTGACAACACCTTAGCAATTGCTCTATCCAAAAATCATGTGTTTCACAAGAAAAGAGAACACATTGACACTCGCTTTCACTTCGTCTATGAGCTAGTCAATAATAGTGACATAGCAGTTCAATTATGTGGCTCTCGAGATCAACTCGCAGATATCTTCACAAAGCCACTGGGAAAATCTGTTTTTGATTTTTAGAGACAAAACCTGGGCATCATCAGTGCTAAAGTTTGTAACTATTGAGTTTAAGAGGGAGTGTTAAATATAATGTAACCTCAACAGCCTGACTGTACACTGCCAGCTATCCTGGTCAATTGTACTATCATTTCTTGATGTTCTTGATTTTCTTGAGCCTATTTAGCTCAACTCTTTTCCCTTTTCTCAGATACTCTTTTCCTCATATACCTAATATACTGAATACTATTTTTTGTTCTTCTTATTCTCTGTATTCTTTGCTTCTCAATTTATCAAAAAGGCCCTAACATTTTTTAAACCCAAAACCAAGAATGATGCCAAAAAACCATCTCAGGTTTTAAGGAGAGGAACCCAAGAATGATGTCAAAAACCATCTTGGTTTTTAAGAAGTGATTGAAGATAGTTTAGATTGATGCCAACCAAATATCATCTTAGCAAAATGAATGATAGACTGGTTTGACATCTCGGTTTATAAGAAGTGGTTGAAGATAGTTTAGATTGATTCCAACGAAAGATCATCTTAGCAAAATGAATGATAGACTAGTTTGACATCTCAGTTTTTAAGAAGTGGTTGAAGATAGTTTAGATTGATGCCAACCAAAGGTCATCTTAGAAAAATGAATGACAATCTGGTTTGACATCTCGGTTTTTAAGAAGTGGTCAAGGATAGTTTAGATTGATGCCAACCAAAGATCATCTTAGCAAAATCAATGATAGACTGGTTCATAATGTGCTAAATGCTTTTGTTATATTCATCTTTTTAATGTAAAATATGAAGAAAGGATTAGCATTTTAACAGATTTAAGATAGATTTAGTTTTCAACATTTTAGATGATTGAGTTTATATATATTTGGTCATATGAAATTTACTCAATGTTATTTATAGTCTGAAGAGTATTATTAAAAAGATCATTTCAAAAAATATATGAAAATTAAGCTGAATAGTATTAATAAAGTTTAATGATCAAGAAAGTGAATAATAAAAAAGTAATATGATTTTAGATAGATTAAATAATGACCAATAATTTAGCTTAAACTTTTAAGTTTTGGATTTTTGGATAACCATGTTGTTTGTTGGTGAAATCTCAATGCGATTCATTTATGTTTTTCTTTCTTGGCTTTTAATTTACCCACACTTTCTAGTTTTTTCATTTTTTCATATGAAAAAAGAAATTAATTTTGAAAACCATTCAAATTTAAAACTCTTGATATTACACTAAAAGTGATGGAATACTTTTATAGCTTCCCAATACTAATAATTTTTTCCCGAACCTCATATATTCTTTACAATTCTCTTTACATTTTATTACATGATTTTGCCTTTAATGCATTAACTATATATATTCTATCACTTCAACTTATAACTGAGAATCTCCTTTTCAACATAATAAAATATATTTTAAAATTGTTTTGCATTGTGTTAATATTAAAATAGTTTCACTTGATATCAATGTTTAATGCATCAAAACAATTTTATTTGTATGTTTTATTCAATCAATGCTATGAATCATTTTTAATTTTAAGATCACTAAAATCAGCAAAACTATTTGATTTGTTTAATTAGCTTTCATCTATATCATTGTAATAAATACATTGTATTTTTTGTGATTTAATATTATTAAATCACAAAAAATACAATGTATTTATTACAATGATATAGCAATTATATGATTGTTCTAAATCATTTTGTAATAAATGCATTGTATTTTTTGTGATTTAATATTATTAAATCAATGCAATTATATGATTGTCCTAAATCATTTTTCACATCATCTTGTTTAAAATCAATTCAAGTTAACTAAAATGTGGTCTTAAAATGAAGATACGTACATGGTATCTTGCAAATTAAATAAGTATATTAATGTATTCTTTCATTTTTGGTCTGGAGATTATAATGAGACCATGATTTATCATTATTTTTAATATAATTTATAATTTTTTTCTAAACTTTATTGTCTTCCAAGTATTCATATTTATCTAGCATTATTCTTTTACAATTATCCATATTATAGAGCTACATGTATTGCATTTTCCTTTAGTATTTTCATCAGATGGTTGGATTTTTATATGAATTTCATTGTTCTTAAATGAGAATTGTTATATGTACATTTTTAAATAGAATATGAAGGATTCTTTTATAATAGTTATATAGTGGATTTTACTTGTTTTGGTTAGTCATATAAATTGTGTAGTTTTAGAAATATGAAGATCCATTCTAATGATATGGAATTTGAATATATTGGATTTTGTTTGTTTTGTTTAGCTATATAAATTGTGTAGTTCTAGAAATATTAAGATCCATTTCAATAATGTGGGCATTGAATATATTTGAATTAGAAGAATAGTATTGGACTAATTTTCATTCTTCTCGAGTAAGTTAAAATAGATCAGTTTGTTACTAATTCAGGTGGTTACCGATAGCCACCCACCTATTCCAACAGGTTCCTCTTGTCCATTTTTAGTTCAACACGTTCTTTTATAATTATTTGTAATTGTGGGTTCTACACTTCTGGGGTTGTCTGAATCCCTACGGATATTATAAGTGGATACTCATGGAATCTCACCTAATACAACTAACTTATTTTGTATGTTTTCATGTAAGCACGTCTTGTTATACTTCGAGGGGTGTTTTGGAGCCCTAAACAGTGTTTTTTTTGCTCACCACAATCAATCTATAGACATAGTCAAAGTTTTTCAATGTAATGTGTATCCTCCTAAATATGTTTTCAACGGGCTATCACACGCCTAAAACGGAGATTATATGCAAAAGTTACAACCCCTGTAAGTTGAGATACCAACTTACCCATAGGGGCCCACATGACTTTTGGCATTTCACCTCCTAGGGTTAGGTTTTTGGATGTCTACAATTTTGGCATTCACGAGTAATATCAAAATGGCCTCTAGAGCCTCATTGTAATCATTATGCTCAGAGGATGCACGTAGAAGTGAAATCTCTTCTCATAGATAGCTACCACCATTCGAGCAAGTGTTTCAATTCTGCAGTTTTGTACTTTCAGCCTATTTCATTTATTCAATAGAAGATATTTTTCATTGGATATATGTGTTATTCTTCATATCTTTATGTTTATTGTATTCATTATGTTAATCAGTTCGTTCTGCTCCTAGATCCAGATGAATAACTCAAAATTCTAAATCTATGTTAAGATTGGATTTTTCAACATTTCTAAGTACTAAATAAACATATTTGAAGTGGATTGTGTATTGAAACTTTAATTTTGAAAATATAATCTAGTCACCAATAATTTACTTAAGTTCATCGTCTTGAGTGATGATATAGTTGCATTAATTGTAGGATTTTTTAATTGAGAATGAAATGAAGTATAAAGTGAATCAAATACTTCCCATATAATATCTTTCTAAATCTATTCCATCATTACCTATTGTCTATATAGAAATGGGGACTCAAAAGTGGTGAACTCATTTAAATTTGGTAGTTGGTAGTTTTATTTCATGTTTTGGTTTGGGAAATCTCTTTTCACCCAGCTAGATAAGATAAGGGTTAGAGTTTTTCAACCAATGAAACTTTAATCCCACTCAATGGATTTACTAAAGGGAGATTTGGTGTCATTTAAAGGAATCTAACAACCTGCTTGCTATTCTTGATATGTTGAAATTTAAAATCCTGGGTTAAACATGAGAACTCGGAATTTCGAATAATTTGTCTCCAAGATTGTGAACTACCATAGAGCTTAGAATTAGAACTTGTATTTTTAGAAAGTTAATCTCACAACTCTATTTAATTTTCACACTAAATAAATAATGCATAGCCTAATGTATAGGCTAGGAGAACAATGCCTACATATGCCTATGATTTAGTGGGTTGAGGAGGAACAATGTCGACACATTCCTACGATTTAGTGGTTTGAGGGGGAGAGTACCCTTATGTAGTGATTTGAGGGAACCCAAATTATGACAATTTTTTATAACAATTCACGTGCTTTAGACTTACATGGAATTATTCTGAATGTCCTCCTACGTGATGGATAAAGCGGTTTGATGATGATAGATATCACGTGAGGTGAATTCATCATATCAAATACCAATAAACTTCGAGGGAAATCTTGTTACTTGTGTCCATCATTGCCCTATAACTTCTATCATTATCATCATGGTTCAATTTGGTGTGCCTCCTTCCATGTGAAAGCAATTGACTGAATAATTTTTATTATATCCCTGCACAGAATTGAATACATAGACTGAACCAACACAAGTGAGGCAGAGGTCATGAAAGTTGAATAGATGAGAGAAAACTATTACATTTAAAGTTTAATAATAGATTAGATCACTCTCCTATCTAAGTGGATATCAAACCATCTTCAATCTCAATCTGTGTATCAATGAAACAAGCTCTAAACGATATTCTAATTTTAATAGATTCTGGATGTTTCTTTATTATTATAACAACCCCTTTTAATGGAGAAATGAATTTTATATGACACCTAACTTTCTTATAAAAATTTAAATCTTGAGTTTACCAAGAGGTTTGGTAAATATATCGGCCACATTATCATTGGTATTACAAAATATCAAATCAATTTCGTTTGATTCAATCTTCTCTCTCACAAAGTGATGTTGTAGCTCAATGTGTTTTGATATTGCATGATATATTGGATTGTGTGACAATTTGATAGCACTTTGATTGTCATAGTTGATGCATGTTGGACCATTTTTCTCTTCTTTTACATCTGCAAGAATTCTCCGCAACCAAACAGCTTCGCAGGTGGCACTAGTCAAGGCTTTATACTCAGATTATGTTGACGACAAAGAAATAGTAGTTTGCCTCTTGCTACTCCACGATACAACCCCTAATCCTATATGAAATGAATATCCTAAAGTAGATCTTCTATCATCAGGATATCCTGCCCAATCCGAATCATAAAACATGTTAGATCAACATCAAATTCATCAATATACATAATACCAAAATGTATTGTTCCTTACAAGTAGCATAGTACTTTCTTTTCAACTTTCCTGTGACTTCCTAAAGGCTTAGCCATGAAATGATTAAATATTCTAACTGAGTATGGAATGTTTGGTCATGTAGTGGTGAGGTAGTTCATAATTCCCACCAACTGACGATATAAAGTACCATATGCCTCTTTAGATCCATCTTCATTATGCAAGTTCACATACTGTATTAAGAGAGTTGACATAGTTTTACATTCACTTATGTTTAACTTTCTAAGAATTTCTTTTGTATATTTAGTTTGAGTGATCAATGTTTTATCAAGCTCTCTCCAAACCTGAATTCCTAAACAGTAATGCAATTCACCAAGATCTTTCATTTCAAATTCTTGAGAAAACTTAATTTTACTCGCTTCAACTAACTTGAATGCACTTCCTGTAATAATGAGATGATCCACATATAAAGATATTAAATCAATATTGCCTTATTCATCTTTCCTAACATACAGTTTAGGATCATTTTTTCTTTTCACAAACCCATTCTGATAAAAGAAGGTATCTATATTTACATACCAAGATCTTGGTGCTTGTTTCAAACCATATAATGTTTTCCTTAAACTACACACTAGATGATCCTATCCCTTCTTCACAAACCCTTCAGGTTGAACCAAATAAACCTCTTCTTTTAAATCACCATTCATAAAAGAAAATTTGACATTTAACTGATGTATTTTCCAATTATGTTTTGTACCTAAGGCAATTAGTGCTCTAATTATATTTGATTTACATACTTGTGAAAAATCACCTTCATAATCAATTCCCTCCTTTTTTGAATATCATCTTTCAACTAATCTTGCTGGATATTTGTCCATGCTACCATTTTCTTTAAATTTATATTTATACAACCATTTGCTTCCAATAGGGACTTTGTTTTCAGGCAGTTCAACTAATTTCCATGTTTGAATTTTCATAAGGGAATCATATTCATCATTCATAGCATTTCTCCACTCTTCGTGTTCTTTAGCTTGATCATAGTTTATAGGTTCTACAACATTCATTACATGAGACATAAATGCATAGTCTTTATACCTTATAGGTCGCTAAGTTTGTCGTGATGACCTCATTGGCCCTTCACTGCTTTCATATCTTCTCATGTTTTTTGGAGACTCTTCTCCACTCGATGTATCCTTACTTCTTGAAGTGTCCATACTGCTTTCACTCCGTTCTTGAACCTGTACCTATTCATGTTCTTGTTTAACCATTGCATCTATTTTGAGATGTTTGTCAATATCATTATGCCAAGAATCTACATCATTCATTTTATCAACTCTATATGCATTCTCATGAAACATCACATCTCTACTTAGAAACAATTTATGTGAACTAGGATCAAACAATTTGTATTCTTTTTTATCAGTATAATACCCAATAAAAACATGCTTGATTGATTTTGCATCAAGTTTTCTTCTCTCATCCTTTGGAATATGTGCAAAGGCAGTCGATCCAAATACTCTTAAATGACTGACATCAGGTTTATAGCCATAAAGAATCTCAAAAGGAGTTTGGAAATCTAATTTCTTATTTGGACTTCGATTCTTTAAATAAATTGCAGTATTAACGACTTCTACCCAAAAACCATTAGAAATGTTTTTACCTTGAAGCATACTGCGAGCAAACTCCACCAATGTTTTGTTCTTTCTCTCAGCAACACCATTTTGTTGAGATGTATGTGGTACTGTAAATTGTTGTTGGATCCCATGAAATTTACAATAACTTTTAAATGCACCTGATGTATATTCACCACCCTGATCAGATCTGAGAACTTTAATACATTTTCATATATGTTTTGCATTTATAATTTTGAATTCTTTAAAGTACTCAAATACATCATTTTTTCTCCATATGAAACAGACCCATGTATATCTAGATCTATCATCAACAAAAATAAGAAAGTAGGAAGCACCACCAAGTGACCTAGTTTGCATAGGTCTGCATACATCTATATGAATTATTTCAAGTATATATGTTTGTATTTTATTTGTATGTATTGGAAACTCCACTCTATGTTTCTTACCAAGTTCACATGCTTCACATGGAAAATGATCAGTCTTCATAACATGAATACCTTCTACCATAGTTTTTCTTTGCAACAATATCAAATCATTGTAATTTAGGTGCCCATACCTATGGTTCTATAAATATTCTATTGACATTGTTGTGGATGTCAATGAAACATGATGGTTCATTGTCACATCCAACTTATACAATCCACAACCCTGGTACCTGTGGAAACAACCTTGTAGTGATTTTGGATAACTTTCCCAACACACCTCAACTTACCAAATTCCAGTTTTAGATTATTATAAGTGATAGTTGAAACATATATTAAATTATTTTTAATACTAGGAACATACATCACATTATGAATCTATCTCAATTGTCCATTAGGTCAGTTCACACTTATTACTCCATAGCCTTCGATTTTATGTGATCTGTTATCTCCTAATTAAATGTGTGTGCCATCAATTTTCTCATAATATTCATCATACTATTCTCTATTACAAGTCATATGAGTTGATGAACTATAATATATGAACCATGCATTCTCATCATCAGTTTCAATAGACAACACAACTTCAGAAATAAACAGCTTAAAATTTTTAAATCCATCATTGACTGAAGTGTCTTTATGCACATAATTTCCATTATGCCTTTCATATATCTTATTTGATTCATGATTGTTTCTTCTATAAAAATCTCTAGAAAGATGTCAAGGTTTTCCACAATATTCACATTCAACATTTCTCTTAACATAAGAATCAGGATGTCTCATACCTTTCTTCTTTGCTTGAAACCAACCTCTTTTCTTATCGCACGGTTTTCCTCAGTATGATCTTTTACCATTTGAAATCAAGGCCAAATTTGAGCCACTTGAGTCATGTTAATAGTTATTCATTCTTTCTTCTTCTTGAAGGAGGATACCAGCCACTTCATCAAATGTAGGGGGTGTTGGTCTAGCTAAGAGTGTTGAAATAAAGAATTTATAATCTTGCAATAAACCCTTCAAAGAAATTATTACTAAGCCATTACTGGAAACCTTTTCACCAATGTCACCCAGCTTACCACTTAAATCTTTAATTCTAGAAACAAAATTACTTATGCTTTCATTGTCTTCCATTTTGATAGATAGTAGGTTAGGTTTTAAAAATAAGATCTGGTTTTCATCAGAGGTTTTGTACAAACCTTTGAGAATATCCCATGTCTCTTTGGAAGTTTTATAGTCCCTTATATGAGGAATGATGTTATCCTTTATGGACATCCACAACAACACTTTCACTTTCATCTCTCTCCTATTCCAATCTAGAATAGAGGCAACAGTTACAGGTTTGGGCTCATCACCTTTGAAAATGGTCCATAGGATATATGCCTAGAGAATGGTGGTTAGCTTAAACTTTCAGTTTACATAATTCTCGCCATTAATTTTAGTGGACTCATTTAAATATGAATCAACAAGAGGATTCACCATTTGTTTCCATAAATAATACAATAATTATTCATCAATTTAAAGAAATTGTAAATAACTAACGGATAACTTGTGAGCTCCTTCTCTACTGTAGACAAGCTCCTCCTTAGCAAACTTAAATCTTGGAAAACTTAAATATGGGTGAATATTTAAAAGTACAACATATATATCACACAAGAATAGTAATGGAGAGTCGATGTCAATCAAACACGCAATAATAAAGTAGGAAGAATGCAAAAATCGGTGCAGTAAAAGTCAGTGTAATTTGATCTAGGTAGAAAATTAGTCGACGGCTCCACACTATGAGTCTATGACTCCAAATTATTCGACAGTAAAAATATCCAGACAATTAAACACGGAGACAAATCAAATTCAATGATTATTCAAAGGGACATCGTATATAGAATCAACATGTCCAACAGAACATAAAACACAACTATATAGCATGGAGGGACAACGTATATAGCGTGGAGGGACATCGTATATATTATTCGAAGGGACAACAATAGGAAACAACAAAGGACAATGATGAGAGAAGAAAGACATCGACACCATGAGACAACAAAATTCTCCACCCAGGGACAACGACACCAGAAGACAACAAAAGAAATCATGGGCAACGACACCAAAATCCACACAGCAGCAAACTGCAAAGACATAGTCTACCTTTTCACAGTAGGAGATGTAAGAGATGTGGTTCCTCATAGTGGTTATTTAACTTGTTGTTGTGATACCAAATTGAATACATATACTGGACCACATACAACTGAGGAAGAGCTAATGAAACTTGAATTGATGACAGAAAACTATTACATTTATAGTTTAATAATAGATTATATCACTCTCCTATCTAAGTGAATCTCAAACCACCTTAAACCTTAATCTGGGTACGAATGAAACAAACTCTAAACAATATTCTATTTTTAATAGATTCTAGATTATATTATATGTAACTTTAATTTTGAGAATATAATTTAGTCACCAATAATTTACTTAAGTTCGTCTTGGGTGAGGATACAGTTGCATTAATTGTAGGATTTTTGAATTGGGAATGAAATGAAGTCTAAAGTGAATCAAATACCTTCCATATAATATCTTTGTAACAATGAGGACTCAAAAGTGGTGAACTCATTTAAATTTGGCAGTTGGTAGTTTTATTTCATCTTTTGGTTTGGGAAATCTATTTTCACCCACCTAGATAAGATAAGGGTTAGAGTTTTTCAACCAATGACACTTTAATCCCACTCAATCGATGTGCTAAAGGGATATTTGGTGTCATTTAAGGAATCTAACAACCTACTTGATATTCTTGATATGTTTTCTAAGCCTAGGTTGAAACATGAGAACTACAAAGTTCGAATAATTTGTCTTGAAGATTGAGAACTACCTTATGTTAAATAGTGACAAAAAATTCCAAGAATAGAATTGAGATCTTATTATTCAACATTGGTTGTAATTATTGAGACAAAGTTAGAATATTGATAGGATTTCATTTAATAAATAGTTTCCTGTGTAAATGTATATAAATTTATGTATGCCCATAGAGGAAGACAAGGAGCATGAGTGAGCTGTTGTAATCTCCATTATCTAAATAATAAGACAATCGATGCCTTCCCTTTGTGGGTGTATCCCAATGTTTGGGTGAACCATGTAAAATATCTGTGTTTATATTCTATGTGATTGTGTTTTCCACATTTTCAATTACAAAAAATGGTATCAGAGCTTGAGGAGGCCATGCATTAGTCAAATTTTGTGAGGAGGTTGCAGACTAGAAAGACTATTCTTGTTCTTCGATCGCTAGAAGACTGGAAGGGAGCATTGATTTTGGAATCAACACTGGTAACCCTGATGGATGAGAGAACCGATGTGGTGATGAATTACATGCTTTTGCATCAGAGCTATGGTAGTTTCATAAGGGGAGCGTCGATCTCCTTTATGAAAAATTTTCATGTTTTTTGGGAATGTTAAGGCATGGTATGAAAGTATTTTATAATTTAAGGTAGGAAGTATTTTATAGAACAAACACGTGGAGGATGATTAAAAGGGTGAATCTTGTATGTATGTTCACCTTGGATAATGTATACATATTATAAATGAGTGGATGCTTTATAATATATATTTGAGATGGCCTCTTTTATATCTTATTAATTTATTTTTTTGGATTAAACTATTTTATATATTATTAAAAGGTTTTTTGGATTAAACCTTTTAAAATTATTGTTCAACATTGAGTTAGATCATTCCTCCATATAAAGGCTTGTTTATTATAAGCAGTGATGTTTTTGGGAATGTTTCCTCTAATGGAAAAGACACAGAGTGCTAAGTTTGAAATTGAGAAGTTCAATGTCAAGAACAATTTTGAGATCTGGAAGGTTAAGATGCACGACTTGCTCGTGCAACAAGGCATGGTGAAGGTGATTTTGGGAAAATAAAAGAAACCCGCGACCATAACAGATGATGATTGGGATGAGATAGACGCGAGAGCACTGAGTGTCATACGCCTGTGTTTGGCCAACGATTTTTTGTTCAATATTGTCTCGGAGAAGACAACAGTCGATTTAAGGACAAAGATGGAAATCTTGTATATGACAAAGTCCTTGAAAAACAAGATCTTCCTAAAAATACAATTTTACAGTTTGCGCATGAAGGAAGGTACAAAAATAGATGATCATTTAAATACTTTTAATACTCTTTTAGTCGAGTTGACTACCATGGGAGTGAAATTTGAATCTTAAGATAAGGTAATTACATTATTATGTTCTTTGCCCGTATCATGGGATCACTTTGTTACCTCTATAAGTTTCAGTTCAACATAAAGTATTTAGTTTGATGATATTGTTGGAGTTTTACTATCTGAGGAAACAAGGAAGAAATCAAATTTAGAAACCTCTACATCTGAGGCAATGGTGATCAGAGGAAGAACTAAAGAAAGAGGACAAGGTCAAAGGGATTTCTCTCGATCAAAATTGAAGGGAAAAAAGAGCAATCTTAAGTGATGGTTTTGTGACAAATATGGGCACCTAAAGAAGGATTGTTGAAAGCGACAACAAGCCTCCAAAGAAGACCCTCCAAAAGACACGAAGGAAGAAAATGCAATCGAAACAAGTTCAACAACAGGTTCAGGTATGACTGATGAAGTTTTATCAATTGGTATTGGTTCACGTCATGATCAACAATGGTTATTAGATTTAGGTGCTTCAAATAACATGTGTCTTCATAGAAATTGGTTTATTACTTACCAATCTGTAGATGATGGAATTTTTTACATGGGAAATGATATATCATGTAAATTTGTGGGAATTGGTAGCATTCGAATTAAGATGTTTGATGGAATTGTTAAAATACTAATTGATATGAGACATGTACCTGAGCTTAGGAAGAACCTAATTTCTTTGGCATTCTTAGACACTGGAGGATATAAGAGTATTGTTCAAGGTGGAGTTATGAAGGTCTACAAAGGAATCCTATTGGTTATGAAAGTGAAGAAGGTTGGTAACTTGTTTCTGTTAGAAGGAAGAACCGAGTCAGATCATGCGATAGTTGTATCTGAGAATGATAATGATTATGTTCGACTATGGCATCAATGATTGGGCCATATGAGCGAAAGAGGATTGAAGGTATTATCTGATCGCAAGTTACTTACTACACTAAAGTCTTTAAAGTTAGATTTTTGCAAGCACTATATTTATGGAAAACAGAATAGGCAGAGGTTTAATACCGGAAGACACAACAATGAAGGAATCCTTGATTATATCCATTATTATGTTTGGGGCCCATCCCCTACTATTTCATATGGAGGATCATCATATTTTGTAACTTTTATAGATGATTTCTCTAGAAAGGTTTGCGTCTATATGTTGAAAAGTAAGGCTGATGTATTTACATTTTTCAAGCAATTTAGAGCTTTAGTGGAAAAGAGCACTGGTAGATCGATTAAATGTTTAAGAACTGATAATGGTGGTGAATTTATGTCAATGGATTTTAAGAATTATTTCAAGTAATTTGGGATCGATAGGCATAAAACCACTGCCTATACTCATCATCAAAATAGAGTCATTGAATGCATGAACATGACTCTTCTAGAGAGACCAAGGAGTATGTTGAGTAACGCTAAATTGTAGCAAGAACTGTGGGAAGAATTTGTATCTACATCTTGTTATATCGTGAATCAATCACCATCAACAACAATAGAATGCAAAATTCTTGAAGAGGTGTGGACAGGTCACCCTTGTAATTATTCTAATCTTAAATCTTTTTGTTGTGATGCCTATGCTCTAATTCTGAAACATCAGCATTCTAAATTAGATCCAAGTAAAAAAGGATTATCTTTGTTGGATATGGTGATGGTATTAATGGTTACAGGCTGTGGGATCCTACTTCCCACAAGATCACCATTAATAAAGATGTAATATTTGATGAATTATCTCTCATCAAATCAAATGTAGATGTTCAAATGAAACAGGAAGAAGCACCAAAGTATCAACAATTTCAGTTTGAAACCAATGAAGGTGAACATGAACAAGTTTCAGAACATGTTCACGAAGAGTCTCCTGCAGCAATGGAAGACATAGTTGATGATGACAGTCAACAGATTGTGGATGAGCCATAAACTTCCCTATGGACATCTACACGGGTCAAAAATCCTCCAAGAAGGTATGATGATTTTGTTTCATCAGTGTCTTTAACTACTAATGATGAAGAACCTTCATGCTATCAGGAAGTTGTGAAGGGTTCTAACAGTGATAAATTGAAATAAGCGATTAAGGATGAAATGAAGGCATTAGAGAGGAATGCTACATGGGACCTGGTAGAACTTCCAAGAGGCAAAAAAATTGTAGGTTGCAAGTGGGTCTACAAGCTGAAGAAGGGTGTTAATGATAAGGTAGAAAGGTACAAAGCTAGGCTGGTTGTGAAAGGATATTGTCAGAAAGAAGGTATTGACTTTCATGAGATATTTTCACCAGTACTAAATATTGTTTGAATTCGAATTGTGTTAGAATTAGTTGCATTGCTTGATTTGGAGTTGGAGCAACTAGATGTTAAGAATGCTTTCTTACATGGAGATTTGGATGAGGAAATTTACATGGAACAACCTAAAGGGTTTGTTCAGAACCGCAGCAAGAAACTTGTTTGCAGGCTCAAGAAATCATTGTATGGTCTGAGGCAGTCGCCTAGACAATGGTACAAGAAATTTGACTCTTTCATGGTGAGCCAGAATTATACAAGGAGTGAGTATGATCATTGTGTCTACTTTAAGAAATTTAATAATGGCATATTCATTATCATAGTATTATATGTTGATGATATGCTTTTAGCAAGAAAAATCATAACTAAGATCAATAGGTTAAAGGCTCATATGACTAGGACGTTCGATATGAAAGATCTAGGAGTAGTAAGGCATATTTTAGGCATGGAGATATTCAGAGACAGGAGGAATGGTAAGCTTTGGTTGTCACAACAAAAGTATGTTGAGAAGATACTTTGAGGTTTGGTATGAACGATGTGAAACCACTATCAATCCATTCGGCTTCCCATTTTAAGATTTCTTCAATTTTATGTCCTAGTACAAAAGAAGAAAAGAAGTATATGTCTCAAATACCATATGCTAATGCAGTAGGAAGTCTAATGTATGTGATGGTTAGTACAAGGCTAGACATTTCACATGCAATTGGGGTTGTCAGCAGGTATATGGAAAATCCAGGTAAAGAGCACTGGGCAACAATGAAATGGGTGCTTCGGTATTTGAGGGGCACAAGTGATTAATGTATCATCTATAACAGAGGTTGTGATTCACTCTCTGGATATGTTGATTATGATTTTGCACATGATTTGGACAAGAGAAGGTCGACTTCATGGTATTTCTTTACTCTTGCAAGTGGAGCTATTAGTTGGATGTCAAAGCTACAAAACATTGTTTCTTTATCCACTACAGAAGCATAGTATATAGTTGCTTCACATGCTTACAAAGAGGCAGTTCGGTTGAAAGGTTTGTTTGGTGAGTTTGGAAGGATGCATGACAAAGTAAAGTTACTTTGTGATAGCCAAAGTGCTATTCACTTGGATAAGAATCCAACCTACCATAGTAAAACAAAACATATACCTATCAAGTACCGTCTTGTTAGACAAGTCATTGATGAGCGTGGAGTCTCTCTTGAGAAAGTGCATATGAAAGAGAACTGCACAAACATGTTCACAAAACCAGTACTGTTAGAGAAGCTAAGGTGGTTCTTGGCTTCTCTTGGCTTGCAAAAAAGGTGATGAACAAAAGGAGGAGCAAGGTATCAGGTCAATTGTTGTCAAGGTGGAGATTGTTAAACGGTGACAACAAATTCCAAGGATAGAATTGAGATCCTATTATTTAGCATTGGTTGTAACTATTGATACCAAGCTAGAATATTGATAGGATTGCATTTAATAATCAATTTCATGTGTAAATGTATATAAATTTATGTAAGCCCATAGAGGTAGACAAGGAGTGTGAGTGAGATGTTGCAATCTCCATTATCTGAATAATAAGACAACCGATGCCTTCCCTTGGTGGACGTATCCCAATGTTTGGGTGAACCATGTAAAATCTTTGTGTTTATAATTTGTGTGATTATGTTTTCCACATTTGCAATTACAACACCCTAAAACTTAAAATTAAAACTTGTCTTTTTAGAAAGGTAATCTCACTCCTCTATTTAATTTTCACACTAAATAATGTATAGGCTAGGAGAACAATGTCGACCTATGCCTGCAATTTAGTTGTTTGAGGGGGAACAATGTCGAGATATGCCTACGATTTAGTGGTTTGAGGGGGAGAGTACCCTTATGTAGTGATTTGAGGGAAACCAAATTATGACAATTTTTTATACCAATTCACGTGCTTTAGACTTACATGGCATTATTCTGAATGTCCTCCGAGTCCTACGTGATGGATAAAGTGGTTCGATGATGATAGATAGCATGTGAGGTGAATTCATCATATCAAATCCCAATAAACTTCGAGGACAATCTTTGTACTTGTGTCCATCATCATTGCCCAAGGGAATTTCTCTTCATCGTCAAATAATATGCAGAAATTGTACTTCTCGTTATCATATTGGCATCTTTTGTAAGTGTGGACGTTAGGAATAGATGTTCGGAAAGGGAATTTCTCTTCATCATCAAATAACATCAAATAATATACAGACATTGTACTCTTCGTTATAACACTGGCATCTTTTGTAAGTGTGGACGTTAGGAATAGATGTACCGAAAACATGGCCTCTTCCTATGTCAAGCATAACATGCTCTTCATCATCATCCACAGCTATCATGAGCAGTGAGGACAATAATCATGTCCAATGGATCTTGATCTTCTTCTGTATAATTGTAACAACATGGATCCTTCTCCATAGCTAATGATTAATTGCCCTGATAGGGATCTTCTTTTTTTCGTCCTAACAATCATTATGTATGAGAATTCGAGATGACTGGAGAATCTTTTCCTTGTTCCACATTCTATAACCATGCAGAATCGTTTCTGACATTTGGGATTGGAACGCGAAGTAGAATATTAAGTGCTTCTCTTACTAACTTACAAAGTTGATTTGAAAATTATTTCTCTGAAATTTTGTGAGATTCCTGAAGGGTGCCTGTCGGTGGTGTAATAATCCTCGGCATGGCCACATGAATGAAAAATGTATCATAAAGTCTGAAATAACCTCCCCTATCTACGCTACCCAAATGAATGAAATGTGACTAATTAAAAGGCTGTTTTAAAACAATGAAAGTTAATGTATTAAAACAGGTTATACATGAGACACGTGGATAAAATGCATAAAAGATTAATATTGAGAGGGGCAATGAAAAGATGTCTTTAAACCAAGATAAAAAAATTCTTTATAAGGAGCTAAAATGGATACAAAAATTAATTAAAACATTTCTCCAAATTATTTATGAGGATGTGAATGCGCCGCATCACATTACATTACATTATGAAATAGGTATAAGGATAATATAAAAGGATATAAACATTAGATTTCAATATCTTATTAGTACTAGGCCGGGGATTCTTAGTAATCGATTTCAGTTTATGCAGGTTAATCAATGCAAATGAAACATTTTAATCAAAGTTTTTCAATACTACACTTTTTCTATACTAATCACAAGTCGAAAACATTTTTTTGTTATTAATAGGAAAATTTGAGATCTTATTTGGCCTCATCTCAATGCATATAATCACATTGTCCACGAAAACTTAGATTAAAACACACCTTGGTTGAGTAAATTTTTGATAAGTGAATTAATGCTAGACATAGATCTAGGGTTACTTCACTAACATTAAATTTTAAATGTTTGTTTTTCATTTGTAAGACTTTATAATGCTATGAGATTGATCACAGATAACGTGGTTGTCAGTTCCGTTGAGGCTTACATTTAACACCAAAAAGAAAAAGTATGGGTTTAGTCTCCTCCTGCGACCTGTAGAAGTGGATAATTAGGCAAGTGAACGTATGGGTGAGTAGGGAACCCCTTTTCTAGGGGAAACTATCCTGTATAGCATCTTCCTGATCAGGTTGTTAGTTCCATTGCATTCCTGATCAGGTTGTTAGTTCCATTGCAATATGGATGTAGGTATGATGGACATGAGGATAACATGCAATCCCCTCTCTTCCACTATAAATACCCTCCCATTGTGCTTACCTCTCCAGATGACGGACCACTCTCTTCTCTCTATAACGAGCATATTCCAGTCTCTGTAAAGAGCATATTCCAATGCCTTTAAGTTCTTGGTGCGGTTGTGCTTGCCCCTCCAGATGATAGACCCATGTGCTTGCCTCTCCACATGACGAACCCCTTTGTTGTTTCTATAAAGAGATATTCCACTGCCTTTCGATTGTTTATGTAAATTGCATATTCCACTGCCAGTGTACGATAAGCTACGCCTCCAACTGCATGGAATTTAATTGCACCTACGATGAACTATGCCTCCAACTGCATGTAACTGCACATACGCCTCTACCTGCACAGAACTAGAACTGTGCATATGCCTCTAACTGCACAAAATTGTTGCTGGTGAATGTTCTTTGAGGTATGAATTTATTTCATCTCATACCCATTCTATCTCATTTTATGAGATACCTATCAAATTTACCTGGGATATTGGCTTTTCCTAGGATTAATTATTCCTAACTAGTAACCCATGGGCTTCTATTGTGATATCTAGTGACTTTGCAGGAAACCAAGAGTTCCATAGTTCCTACAGATATGGATTTTTATTCTCTTGAACTTACTCAAGGGTGAAGAACAAGAAATGACATAGTTTTATCCCCTCACTGTTCTGAGTCACATTATGGACTTGCCTCGTGGTAGTATTCTTCCTTAATGGGTGTGTTTGTTTATAATCCTCACGAACAATATTACAATATTTTGATGGTCATTCATTTCAAACTAAGGGCCTAGTATTTGTTCGTACAAATCTTGAAGGGAGTCACTGCAAGATATACTTCATGAACTATGAACATTGGAAGAAGGCAGGTTCCTCAATTAGTTCCACCAAAGGTCTAGAAGGAAAGCGCTTGGTAGTGATGCTTCCCATATCATAATAAAGTTTGATTTTCCCAAACCAATCACAAACAACTAATGACCAACACAAGGAGAAAGTCACACATGTTAAAGCCAATATGAATTCTTTTCAAATTGGGGAAAGTGAATCCGCCTACTAAACTAGTTAGGGCCTATCATTTTTTCTAGACAAGGTTTGAAAAGAACAAGGTAAACTAAACTAAACATGTTTTGGAGAAAATTGTTGACCAATAGATATTTTTACAACTATTCAAATTCACAAAATCTTAAGATTATAGTTATTCAAATTCACATAAGTTCAAGAAGTTTGAATTTACCTTTGATTCAAACTAATTTTCAACTAGAGCACCACAAGTTGTCCATACATCTTGTCCATTTCCTAGTCTAGAAATCCCATAAGCAAAGTTGGTTCCAAGCCTTCAAGTCGCAGTTGTCATGTCGAATTCTTATGTTTCGTGGTTGTCATGTTGAATTCTTATGTTTCGTGGTCTCTGCCACCTATGGTTCTAAAGAAATTCTATCACCTCAAAATCAATCCACTACCACTGAATCTGGATCCATTGGTTCAAATGTGTTTGATGCTAGTGATTCAACCCAGGCTAGGTTGGAGAGTGGTATTCCTTTCTAACCATTATTATAAATAGCGTAGCCTTCCTCCACCGAGTGGAAATAGCGGACATGATGAATTTTCTCGCCGATACCATGGCTGGAAAGAGTGACAGGACTGTCCTTCCACCACCAGAGAGAGAATTGAAAGTGTAATTGGGTCTCGACTCTTGAAGGTAGGATTGTCCTTCCTCCACCAGAGAGAGAATTGAAGCTGTAACTGGGTCTCGACTCTTGAAGGCAGGACTTTCCTTCCTCCACCTAAGAAAGAATTGAAATTGTAACTTGGTCTCGACTCTTGAAGGTGCTCCGACTATAGATCCGAGACTCACAAAGATGTCTAGTCGAGGAACCAAAAACACAGTTGACGTCATTGATCCTCAAAGAGAAGTTTAATTTAGTAAGCCAATTGTATAAGACATGTCTTCTTCATGTTATATTGAAGTGTTTGAATGCATGTGCATTAAATGAACACTCTTAACACTTGTCTGTTTTTATAAGATTAAATCCCATCAAAGTGATCAACTTTCTTAAAATTGATGACTTTTTCAAATTATTCAGCTTTCTTAAAATTGACAACTTTTTGAAATTATTTATTTTGTTAATGGCTAACAAAAATTAATATAACATTTTTTTAATTACGATATTGAGTTCTCTTTTCAAATAAAGACTGCATTCTTAAGAAACACTATAAGCTTGGAATTAGTGCCTTTTGGAAATTTCTTGAATGATGCTATATTCCATAGCGACATTGCTCCCATAGAGGAGAATATGCACTCACATGGATGTTGACCATGTTGCAATAATCTCTTTTCTTTTTTTGTGTACACAGGGGATGCATCTCAACTAGTCATACAAAACAATTCTTTTTTATCAATGTGAAATAATTGTATATAATTTCAAAATTCATACAACTTAAGTTTGATGTATATGTATGAAGTGTAGTTAATAATGGAAGTTAAATGTAATTGAAGGGCTCAATAGTCTTGTGGTAAGGGCTTTGCGATAAGTAGCTTATTGTGTAACACATCAAAATAACACATAAAATTACAATAACTTAAATTAGTGGTCTCTATAAACCTCTCCTCCACTTCAAGTGTAGGGCTTCAACCCCAATTTTTCTATATCAATTTCTGAATAATCAAATTTTCAGATGCCCTAATTGGGAAAACTTATTAACATCAAAATCAAACTCATAAAAAATTCCATAACGTTTGACTCTTTTGTTGCTTATGACACTTTTAAAACCTATCTCTGTTGTTTCTCAAAGCCATTAAAATTTAACTACAATAATATAACTTAGGAATATGCATTTTCATTACCATCTCCAAAAACAATGCATTAATGATGATCACATTTTGAAAACTTTCAAATGTTTTTTCAAACCATTTTGCTTGTTATGTATGGTGTTTTAGTTCAAAGGTTTGGATGGTGGCATTTCAAGCTTCCTGTCAAGGTTCCAATCCCGTGGGGCATGTTCACATTGTCAGCTTTCATGGGTTAATTTGTTTATAAAAGCAATTTGGTTTCTGACTAACTCCTTATGGGCCAATAACTCTCAAGAAAACAAAATGCTTCTTGCACCAAGAGTTAGAAAATGGATTTCATTCATTTCACTCTCCAACAAGAATAAAAATATTACCTAATTAACAACAAGAGGAATGTTGAAATATCTCAACAAATCTCCAATATTCTTGCATGAAAAATTTCTCACACCAATCAAAGCTTCACAACTTGGGTGTTTTGATAACTCTTCATATGTATAAGCAATATTCTTGCATGAAAAATTTCTCACACCAATCAAAGCTTCACAACTTGGGTGTTTTGATAACTCTTCATATGTATAAGTGTGTTCAATGATGCACTGATTCTATCCTAGCATATATGCAATGAACCCTATATCTATTAAGCTAGAGGTATAAACTAGTTGGAGCTTCATAACTTAAATGTTTTGAAAAATCTTCATATGTAGAAGTGTGTGTAAACCAGTATACAAAAAAAATAAAATAGTATGCATACCAAACAAACAACATTAGAATGTATGTCCAAGAGAAAACCAATATGCATATGAAACATTTACTCAGGATACATATTTCTCTCGTGATCTAAAGTTTAGTTCATTTCGGGGTCAGATGACTATTGAGAAATTACATCCAGTAAGGTACTAGTTTGGTGAGGGTCATCTTAACCATTCTTGATTTCCCTCACCATCTCTCTCATAGCATCCATGGTCTATCTTGGAAAACTCCCCCCTTTCAGCAGTATGATAATTAACATGGATAATAAGACTTGAATGTGGATAGCTGAAGGTGGCAGGGTTCTGTCAAGGGTAGCTGAAGCCCGAAAGATGAAAAACCTGATGTTAGTGACGCTGCCTCTAAGCATGGGCAGTTGGAACATTAGGAACTGATTATGGCTGGTTATATAATGGTTAATACCTTTGTGGGCCTAAAGGAATCTGAGAGGATCATGTAGGATCATTGGTTGTATAATTACTGCTTTATATTAAAATCAGAGTGGGTCTCAAGACATGATCTCCTAGTTATCCCTAAAAGTGGGGGATAACATCTGGCTCCAACTCAGGGACATGTGTTCACCATAGAGCGCATGAGAACCTCGACATCTCCGGCATAACCTGTTTACCTGCTTGATCTCAATAGAAATATTAGCAATCAAATGGGATGGTAATGCCACCCCAGATACCTGCATCAACCATCTTCTGAAGCTCCTTTTGTATTTGCCCTGCCAATTTCGGGTTGATGTGCCTCAATTTCTGCCGAAAAGAGATAGGTGGTGTCTAAAGAATTGTTACAACACTTAAGCACAAGAAAGCATATCTTAACATTCACAATAGTGTAAGAAACCAAAAACGATTTCCATACACAACACATTGTAACACGTGTTCTTATATATATATATATATATATATATATGTCTTGATTTGGGACAAGAGGAAAGAAAAACCAGGAAAGCATACAAATTTTGATAGTTTCTGGACTGGTCCTTTCATGGTTGGGAGAAGAGATCGAAAAAAATCATATTACTTGATCACCAGTGAGGGGAGGACAATGCTTTTTCCCACTAATGGGTCCCTCCTCAAGCCATATTATCTGAAGAGTCCTTAGGGTCCTCCAGACCCTTAGGTGAGGCTAGTCTAGGTAGAGTAGGCTAGGATAGGTTAGGATAGGATATGATAGGTTAGGATACGCTATTCCAATTGGCTCATCTTGACAGTTTTCAGTTCAACACGTTTCTCTGTAATGGGGACATTTCTTTGTAATTGTGGGTTTTGCACTTACGGGGCTGTCCTGAAGCCGTACACAACATCCAGGGGTTGTAGCCTCCTTCTGGTTGTAGCCAGAGAATTCAGGAGTTGGAGCTTCCCTCAGGTTGTAGTCTGAGAAACTAGGGGATTGGAGCCTCCTTCCAGTTGTAGCTAGAAAACAAAGGAAGTTGGTGGAGCCGCTAATTTCTGTTACAGGGAAATTCCCCTGTGGATAGGTGAATCCCCTCTTGGGCTCTAGACTCCTAAGACCAAGACAGAAAGGTGCTAACGTTGATCACTGAAATCCATTTAAACGTAGCTAAACTAATGTATATATAAGAGGAAGAAGATGTACCCTTTTTGCGATGTTTGTCCTTGTTCCAGTCCGAGTTGAGCTCCGATCTCCAAGCTACTTGACAAGTCCTACAATCCAATCAAAGACAAAACATGAACCGACATCTAATGGTCGATATTTTTTCTTTTGGGTCTTTGGAGTTTATGATCCCAATTTCTTGTTGCTCACGATGGTAGAGGACAAAGGCATGTAACGCCTGCGTTACTTTCATCAATCTAATGGTCGTGAATGACTATGGTTCATCCGACGAGATCTCATCCGTCGACTTGTCACTCCTCACAACACTGCAACTATTTCCCTCCCCTTGATCTCAGAATTGCCTGATCTCTATGGTCTCGTGCGCAGGTGCAACTATTTTCCTCCCCTCGATCTAAAAATTTCTTGATCTGCGCATAGGTACATGTATCAAAGTGAATAGTAGAGTGTGACTAGGACCACGTTCTTGGTTTGGTTTTGTTGTGTATAGTTATAATATAACATATATCACATGTATGTTACATATATGTTATAATATAGAAGTGATAGCAAGTAGACTAAGGGCCAATTCAAGCCTGATAATCTCCCTTTGGCCATCGACTATCGGTGTTTCGACGATCGAAGATAAATACGAAATTTCCCTCTGTTTATCAAGTGAAAGGAAAAATTTGTACAAACATATAAATAAGTGTTATGATGCTCCAGATAAATATATGGTTATGATAAATGATGGCATGGAATGAAGAAAAAAACTTCTACCACATTTTGTCTGTATTGGCCCCTCGAAGAGGCCCATGAACATTGCTTTCTGAATCAGAGTGCTATTTTTGTTGTTGTTCTTATATCATTTTTGTGTTATTGTGGAGATTTTGATGGTTATATTACTGGAGGTTGTAGCGGAGGCTTTTTTGAAATTTTTTCCAAATCTTATAACACTAAAAACCTCAACTACAAGGTGTTTTTATTGTATTGTAATAAAATAAATAAAAACCTTGAATTAAATCTCCAACCACAAATGATAAAAATATTTTCTTTTATACATAAAATTTCTTATTCACTACCCTCTCTTGGTGCTCTTCCTACTTGAGGG
>JZKD02S1328109.1:347459-358005 GCA_000966675.3 Picea glauca
TCCGACCTGTTGCAAGAAAACCAAAGTGTTATATCTTCATAAACATTTAACTGAGCTGAATTGATCGTAAAATCATTGCAAAAATGATAATTATACATACCTTGTGTGATTTATGGCGAATTTATGTATAAGAGAGGTAGCTATTCTAGGATTCTTATATATGTGAAGACAAAAATAGATTAAAAATAGTAAGCAATAATAATTATATGAAATCAAAAAACATATGCATGCTAGGTGACACTTTCATTTTTAGGGTTGATATGCCAATCACATGATCTAATGACAACAAATTGCCAAAGCTTAGAGTTCAGCATGCCTACCAAGTGGCAGGCAAATGAATGGAAATTTATTTCTAAATTCAACTTGGAATTTATTTTTCTAAAATTTGAGGATATTACACTGAGGTTTTCTTCTAAGATTTATTTTGGCTTTGAGAGAATTTCATATTGGTTTTTTTAGTATGTGCATATACGGAAAGTGGTCAACTTCATATATGCACATCAATTTCGTATATGGAAGCCGACCATTTCTGTATATATGTGCATATACGGAAGTCGACAATTTCCGTATATACACATATACGGAAGTTGACCACTTCCATATCTACGCATTTACGGAAATGGTCAGCTTCCGTATATGCGCATATATGAAAGTGGTCAAATTCCGTATATGCACATGTACGGAAATGGTCAACTTTTGTATATGCACATATACATAAGCGGTTAACTTTCGTATACGTGCATATATGGAAAGTGGGTAAACTTCCGTATATGCGCATATACAGAAAGTGGTAAACTTCCGTATATGCGCATATACAGAAAGTGGTCAACTTTTGTATATGTGCATATATAGAAAGTGGTCAAATTTCGTATATGCGCATATACGGAAAGTGGTCAACTTCATATATGCACATCACTTTCGTATATGGAAGCCGACCATTTCCGTATATATGTGCATATATGGAAGCCGACCATTTTGTATATGCACATATACGAAAGTTGATCACTTTCGTATATGCACATATATAGAAGTCACCCATTTCTGTATATGCGCATATACAACATTTGACCACTTCCATATATGCGCATATACGGAAGACAACCATTTCCGTAAATGTGCATATACGGAAGTGGTCAACTTCCGTATAGTCAAATTTTGTATATGTGTCATATATGTGCATATACAGAAGCTGACCACTTAGATCGTAACAACACCTCTACTAGTATTTCCAGATTCGGAAAAGACATTTCATGTGCATGTAGATGCATCAGCCATAGCACTTGGAGCAATTCTAGCGCAGCTAGGAGTGGGGCACTTAGACCATCCTATAGCCTTTGAAGGAAAAAAGTTGTCAGAAACGAAGCAGAACTACAACACAAAAAGCCAAGCATTGAGCTATTATGCAACCTCTTTTGAATGTGAAAAGGGGCTCTTTAGGGCACAATTAGGTCTTTGACCAGCCTCCCCACGCAGATTGAGCTCGGATTTGGTGTCAAATCGACTTGGGAGCCAATCCATTAGTGGTTGGGAGGCCGACCAGTTCCATAAATGCGTCGTTTGGCAGGCGCGCGGGTTTTGCACCCCACAGTCGCGCCTATGCGCCCAATATACGAAGATGTTGCGCGAATATCCCAGTTGTTGCTAGAATGTGAGAAATTTCTTGGAGGAACATTCTTGAATCTCTTGATCATCCTTGAATTAATCTAGTTGGTTTATGATCCATGTCTCACAACACAAATTAGTACTCAGGGGTGCTTACAACACCCCAAACATGATTTATCATCAAAGATCTAAATTTTAAAACTGCTGAAATCGAGTGGGCCAATAATCGCTTTGTTTAACAACCAAAATTGAGTTGTCGGGAGTTCAGTAGCTGGAGGGGGCAAGCATGAACAGAACCCATGTTCCCGATTCACTCATGACTGGCTACCAATACCATAACTTCCAAGTCACCCTCCAATTAACTGAAATATATATATATATATATATATATATATATATATATATATATATATATATATATATATATATATAATTATTTTTTTCACACAAAAAAAGCAGTTTCATTGTTATTCATTATTGAATCAAGAAAAACTTTCTATTACATTGGGGTCTATATAGAAGTATAGATTGTATCTCTTAACATCATTGATGTTGATCTTTGGCTACCTTATATATACTTTCAATTCTTCATTCCATACAAAAATTAGCAGGATTCAACTCCAAGAATTACAGAAAGAAATTCAGAGAAATGGAAACACACAGGAAACACATAACTCAAAATGAATGAAACTTAGAATCTTTGTCTGCACTTGTATTAATAATCAGAAAGAGTTTCTCTTTTACATTCGGCAAGAATCATCCTTGAATAGATCTACTCCAGGCCCTTCTTCAAAGTGGAGAGGATTTATATTATTATTAGCAATAAAATTGGCATAAATACATCATTGTACCTCAAATATGAAAATGGCCTTCAGATTTGTTGCCCATATGCAAAAACAGACATCACCAGTGGACTCATGGCGAGGAGTATTGCACTAATCACAAGTTCATCAAACAATTACACAAACTGATCAAACAGTTACTCATATCTATATCTATTTTTAGCTGATTTATGTTATGTAACATAACATATATGTTATGTTATATAACATAACACACGTGTTATGTTATATAACATAACATAGTCAGAATCCCCATGGACAACCAGGACTTGGCCAGGTGATTCCAATGCTTGTGTAAATACAAAGGGTAATACATCACCATCTTCAACTAGTATCTTATCCAAAGGTTAATAGAAGCTTATCTTCAACTAAATGCTTGTGTAAATAGAAAGGGTAATAGATCATTAACAAGGGCCAATGATCTATTATCTCAAATGATTTCCGTATATGTGCATATACGGAAGTTGTCAGCTTTCGTATATGTGCATATACGGAAATGGTCGGCTTTCATATATGCGCATATACGAAAGCCATGGTCAACTTCTGTATATGTTCATATACGAAAATGGTCGGCTTCTGTATATGCGCATATACGGAAGATGGCCATTTTCGTATATGCGCATATACGAAAGCGGTCGGCTTTCGTATATGCGCATATATAGAAATGGTCGACTTCCGTATATAAGCATATACATAAGTGGAATGTGCTCGTAATATGCTACAAGGTTAAAACATTTCTAATGGTTTTTGGGATGAAGGCATTAATAAGGCTGTTTATTTAAAAAATATGAGTCCAAGTAAGAGATTATATTTTCAAACTCTTTTTGAAGTTTTTCAAAATCCTTTTGAAATGTTTGGATGCAAGGCCCTTGCACATATTCCTAAAGATGAGAGAATAAAACGGTCCCGATAAGGGATTAGAGGAGCATTTTAGCTCTTCGAGCTCGTGAAGAGGAAGGTCCTGGCAACAGCGGACGTGCCCAGGGTGGCGGTCTACGTCAGAAGGCATTTATGGTAGTTAATGCAGATAGATAGAATTGAATGTGTAGATTAGACAGTTTTAGAGCGCAAGAGGGAAACGGGATATAGACACCCTCATTTGTGTATTGTAACATTATGAGAGCGTGAAGAGCATAGAGGAGAAGCAAAGAGAAGTTAGAAGTTAGAACATAGACATACTGAAGTCTGATAGTCTGATACCGTATACAATGTACATGATACAATCATACAAATTATACAATTATATGATACATGTATGAATCATGAATATGATGTTTATGTAACATTAGAATTTAGAACCAGTGTGAATGAACCATAAAATAGAAGTTAGAACCCTCGTACACCTTGAGAGTCTAGATGAGTAGCATCAAGACGCCTCTACGAATATCGAAGTGAATAAAAGACATTTCAAGGTTCAATATGATAAGTTTGTCTGTCCTTGATAGTACGCTGAGGGTGACTTGGTCCTTCTATATGATCAAGCCAAAGAACCACTAAGGGCAAGCAAGTTCAAACCCATGTGGCACAAGAGGCCTTTTATTGCCTTCTCGGGGATCCCTGGGCGAGGCATCTCTAGGTTTTATTTCCTATGGATTTTATTTTTTACCAGCTGATTTTACCCCCTGGACCTTTAGCCTCTTCTTCCCACAGGATAAAGTGTAACCCCTCAAATAGGTCATCCTAATGCCCGAACTAGGGGAATGGGAGAAATGAATAGGAGATAAGATGTAAAATGATAATATGGTGTTGCAACTTACTCTGCCACCAGATGAGTGTTGTGCCTGCAAGATGAAGCGATGCCAATTTTATTTGGGTTTCCTCATCTTTGATTTGTTGCACATTGTAATAAACTTCCATTTGTCTGACCTAGTTATCAAGCCTCTCAACATTGACTTCCCCATCATACATGGGAAATTCGATTCTTTTGGTCTTATCTGCATGCATAATATAACCCTAAGTGCTAATCCATAGGGGGATTTCCCACCACAACACTACTCCTCTCTGAATAAAAATATGACGATCATAGGGGATTCTGAATTAGATCCAATGTTCACTATTGCTCCTCCTTTTCCATTATCGTTGCATTGTTGATCGTGTTGATCTTTTCCATCGTTGTTATTTTCATTTTTATTCTTGACCACTTTCGTATATGCACATATATATCCTGTCATCAAAAGAGTGACACCAAAGTGGTCGATCTGTTTTCATCCCGAGTCGATTCCACTCTCCCGTTAGAGAGTAACACCAATGCGGTCGATCCGTTTCCACCCGTCGACCCCATTCTTCCCTTGGAAACTCAAGTGGTCGATTCCATTTCACCGTCGATCCATCCCATTCTTCAATCCATTGAGGAATGATAAAGTGACTGATCCAGTCCCTTCCTCGGTCAGTCCCACTCTTCCTAATTCATTTAAAACCTTTGATGCCTGACATTATTCTTTGAGACTTAGAATCAATCTCAAGAACAACAGTATAAATAGTGGAATTGGGTTCAGCATCGATAATACGCTTCCCTCCTTCATGATTTGATTCAGAATCAGAATCGGCCTTTGACTCAGAAGCCTTCGTAGGATCGTGTGTTATAATTATTGCAGGTGGTAAAGGAGCCTGAAATAATGCATATATTCGACCATCACTTCCAGCAGAAGAAGCTAGGGTTTCTCATGAACCTGTGTGTTCATCTAAAGTTTCCCAGCAAGCTAAAAGGAAGACCACACCTAAAAAAGGAGGAACTCGATCTGAGAAGGAAAAATCCATCACTCCACAAAGGTAGGAGATTCCTCAAAGACAATTAAGGTCCTCTACAACAAAATGGAGGGAAAAGGAAAGTGGTAGGGTACATATCAAACAGGAAAAAGGGCAGGCCAGCCTAGCAGGCCAGCCTAGCAGGCCCACTGGTTTTCAGAAGCTTGGATGCCTCTAGCGTATACTGTAGTCATTTCTGGAATAGGTTTTAACTGGGGTGAAATCATCTCCAAACAGCTGAGCACCTGCATCGGGAAAGCTTAGATGCAAAAGGAATGAGACGACAGCAACGAAGCCCTGGTGTCATTCATGAGCACCAACCTTCAAGGAGTTGAGCTCAATTACCCCACCACAGACAAGCAGGCCTATGCATTTTAGGTCATACATCCTCAAGAATCACACTAAGGTGAGATAGATTATACAAATGACACGTTGCATCACTGCAAGGATGACATGTGGCAGTCTGGATGATAGGTGGCAGTACGGTGCTAACATGGAAGGTGACAGGTGGTTGTACAAAAAAATGACGTGGCATAAAGGTGGTAGGTGACTGGACAATTTATGTGGATGTATGGCACTGATTGGATGTTGAGGTGGCAGTTGACGCATGCATGCTGACTATGCGTTGACCGTGCAATAGGTGGACCAATTAGAGGATGCCATGTGGAAATATCTCTCACTCCCGACGTTCGTTTGAGACGAAACGAGTTGCGTTGGGTTCATGATGACGAGAGATACGCTCCTGTTCGTTTTGAGGCAATTCCAAGAACTTTTATTTTTGAGCTAAAATTTGACCCCTGGTCCAGATTTTGATCACTCATAGGATAAAATTTTATCTTTAATATATATATATATATATATATATATATATATATATATATATATATATATAATAATGATAATCTTCATTAATCTTGTGAATATGTGTCATTGTTTCTTTTTGTTTTCAGATTGTGTTGGCATTATCTTTCTTGAATAGGTTTATCAAAATATTCAAATAATTGGTGCAAATCTTGTGGGTGGGGGAGGAGCATTAATAGAAAAAATTTATTAAGTTTTTCTATTGATGCCCCCCCCATATGTGGGTGGGGGGATGGGCATTAATATAAAAACTTAATAAATTTTTTCTATTAATGCCCCCCCCCATATGTGGGTGGTGGGGGGAATTAATAGAAAAATTGCCCCCCCCATATGTGGGTGGGGGGATGGGCATTAATAGAAAAACTTAATAAATTTTTTCTATTAATGCCCCCGCCCCCCATATGTGGGTGGTGGGGGGCATTAATAGAAAAACTTAATAAAGTTTTTCTATTAATGCCCCTCCCATATGTGGGTTGGGGGGTCGGGTCATTAATAGAAAAACTTAATAAAGTTTTTCTATTAATGTCCCCCCATATGTGGGTGGGGGGGTAGGGGGGCACATTAATAGAAAAACTTAATTGGGGAGGGGGGGGCCGGGGGGCTGGGCATTAATAGAAAAACTTAATAAAGTTTTTCTATTAATGCCCCCCCCCATATGTACACATTTTCTCTAATTTATGCCCCACCCCCACCCTCATAAATGAGGGTGTGGTTGTTTCACGGTGACCTCTGTGACCGACTTTTTTGACATGAGCAACAGTGAGTCGCCCTATCCTTTCAAGGGTATCTCTGCTTGGCCTTGGGCCTGCTTGTCTGGCATACCCTTTTTGAGGTTTCCTTCCTTCTTGTGGGGAACTTCGGCTCCTTTCTCTAACGTTCCAGCCTCCCTTGTTTTCCTATAACACCGCATCATTTCAAGAAATGGGGTGACTTTTCGAACAGTTAGAGGCCTAACAACTTTTCCAGTGGAGGTGTTGGTCCTAGCACCTATTTCAGACCCCTATCAGGTTGTCTTTGTACTTGCAATCTTGGAAGAATAGTTTGAGGTACTTGCTATCCTAAATTTTCTGCATTTTCAGAACTTGGCAGCAATGGATTTTGACTGTCCATTTGTTGATTTTCTGAATCATTCCAGAATTGATTGTGCTTAGAACGTGGTTTATGCGCGACTCGTGCATGAGTCCAATCAGGCCGAGTGTTGTAACCATGCTCTGATACCAATTTGTCACATACCCACTATAACGTAGTAAAAATTTTCGTTCTACCTCAAGGGACAAAATCCCTGATTTCTGATGGGCTCCTTTTTACCTTAGTCCTACCGGCTATGCTGCTGGTCTACGTGACCTGCCTTCATATGGCCACAGTCCTAGGCTCCTATCGGGATTTTGGCATTTTCAATGTCGATGTGCGAATGTCCCCAAGACTCCCGATTCTCCGATTCCCGACGCACCTTTTTCACGCTAGCCCTCCTGGCTCAGCCCCTGGTCCACGTGACCATCACCCCATGACCACAACCTTACCCCTCATCGGGGGTTTCGGGGTATTTATCTTTCTGTTACTGTTGTTTGTATGTTGTTCAGCATCGCAAATCAAGGACTATTTCAGCAACGAGATTTGCATCCTTGACTGTTTCAGCATCGCAAATCGCAGATTGTTTCAGCAACGGGATTTGCGTCCTTGATTGTTTCAGCAGCGTGGTCAATTAAGCAGAAATGATGGTGGGTGTTGGTTTAAGGTGCAACTATTGTGGCCAGTGTAACAACTCCTTCTTGTTACTGCTGTATGTGAAATGTTGTTTCTGCATTGCCAATCACGGACTGTTTCAGCAACGTGATACTGCCATTTTTGTATATGTGCATATACGAAACGTATACAAAATTTGACTACTTTCATATATGTGCATATACGGAAGTGGTCAACTTCCATATATGTGCATATACGGCACATATATGAAAGTTCACCACTTCTGTATATGCACATATATGGAAGCCAACCATTTATGTATATGTGCATATACGGAAGGAGACCATTTCCGTATATGCACATATACGGAAGTGTTCAGCTTTCGTATATGCACATATACAGAAGCCGACCATTTCCGTATATGCACATATACGGAACCAGGGAGCGCTACAACTCTCTGATGCCCCTTCTAAGGGAGCGCTGCCTAATCTGAGGCAGTAGTTGGCCCATTGAGGAGAATAAGGGAGGGATATTTCGAGATTAGGAGGAAGTTGTGCTTGAATTCTTGGTTTCATCAAGAGATCCCTGATCTAAGGAGAAGATTCCCAACTTGTTCTAAAGATAACTCAAGAGGTTAAGCTCCTCTTAACCTATATAAACAGGCTCTATGATGGTGGAAAGGAGAGGAAGAATTGAATACATGAAACTTATGATCTTGGAGGAAACTTACATATTTCTCTCCACTTAAACAGTTTCCACAAATAATCATTGTTTGGAATCTCATGCTAAATTTGAGACGAATTTTCAATTTATGTGAGTGAACAATCCATGAGCATGTTCTTTTAACGAGAAACATTAAAATTCAAATACATAAGAGTTTCTACGTGGACCCTCTCTAATCTTGTTTGTATTATTTGCAGTTAAAAATTGACTAGCTTTCTATATATAATTTCATTGTCATGAAAAAATAAGAAAGTTGGGTGACAAATTGGGTACGAGAATCGATTACTTTGAGAGAAGAGGAGGAGATGGTTTATTCATGAATTTTAACATGATCTATTGAGGGCCAAAAGATTCACATCTGAGGGTTTGTGTTTTTAATTTTTTATGGATTAATAGATTAATTAATTAATTGCAGTTAAAAATTGACTAGTTTTTTATATATAATTATGCCGATAGGCGTATACCTCTTGGCAATGGGCAGAATTAATGATCTTGTAATTTTAATGATCTTTTAACCCTAATCTGATGGATAAGCATTCAAGATATGGGCATATTCTTAGTCGTCCTCCAAAATGAATGAACCAGATTTATTGCTCATAACTTCCATGCATTTATAAACACATCCGTTAACATGTTTACTTTTTTACATTTACCTAAAAATACTTAAAAATTTACTGTGCGGATGTATAATTGACAAATATATATTTCTCCTTGTATAAGATTTTACGGCATTCCTGTACATTACTGATAAGTTTGATTTCTCTGAGAATTTATGTAAAAACTTTATTTATTTTTAATGTACTTAAGAGGTTATCTGTGTTTGACAGTTTATCAAAAGAATTAGCACCTCAACAATTACAGGGACAGATTAAACATTTACCTTCTCTTAGTATCGTTAAGATTTATAGGGACTGATCGATTAAACATTTACCTCGTCTTAGTATCTTAAGATTTCCAACAAAATCTTCACAATTTTTTCTTAGTATCTTAAGATTTCCCACAAAATCTTAACAATTTTTAATAGTTATCATCATTAATAAGCCATACATTTACCTCCTCTTAGTATCCTTAATATTTCCAACAAACCCTTAGCAATTTTTAAGGTTTGTCATCATTAATAAGGCATATAGTCTCATTGAGACTTCGACAGTTCCTTTAACCATTTTTAGTAGTTGTCATCATTAATAAGCCACACAGTCTGATTGACCCTTCCGCGGTGCCTTTTTTGTGGTTCCTATCAGGTTAGATGATGTGATTTAAGCCTTTAGGATGAGCAGACCAACCTGTCGCAATTTTCAATAAAGTGATTTAAGCCTTTAGGATGAGCACATCATACGGTTTGATTGACGCAATTTTCAACCTGTCACAATTTTCAATAATTGTTATCATTAATAAATCATATTGTTTGATTGTTATCATTAATAGATCGTACTGTTTGATTGATACTAATAACTATTAAGGATGATTAATATAGCTATATTAATCATTGATACTGTTATTATTTGTTTATATGAAGACAATATATTAACTATATGAAGACAATATATTAACTATCTTCCCCGTGTTTAGAAAATGATTTAATAAACTGATTGCTTTAAGAAATGTAAAAGCTTTGCAAATTAATGTAAAAATGTAAAAGCTTTGCAAATTAATCTAATATCCAAAACTAACAGATTGATTACGGACTGGAAAAGTTTTGAAAATTAATTGAGTGATATTCAAAACTTTAATGAAATGGCAATATCACTCATACAATTTTTTTAAAATGATAAAGATAATAATATATATGTTTTTTAATTGATAAAGATAATAGGTTATATAAATTCATGACTCCAAAAAACCAATCTTAACAATTTAGATTTTTATTATTTTAATGGATTTATGAATTAAGACAGGCTTGTTATAAAAGGAATTGAAATGGAGAGATTAGGCTCACATTTAACTAATTTTTCATACAAAATTTAGATGATAATGAAAAAATATTAATTTATATTAGGGTTAAGTTTATTAATATTATTAATAATAATTTATTAATGACAATATTAATATATAATAATAATTTTATTTATTTATTAATAAAATATTATTAA
>JZKD02S1328109.1:360520-385494 GCA_000966675.3 Picea glauca
TACATTAATATAACACATTAATGTATTATATTAATAAGTTATTATTATATATTATATTAATGTAATAATTAAATAATACATTAATCATATATTAATGGTAGTTTCCAAAGCATGCTGGCCGTCAACTAGCAACAACCACTTTATAAAAGCGCTAGTTTCATTGTTATTGAAAAGAATAAAGTGTTAGATACTAATAGAGAAATTTCATCATGAGGAAATGGTTAAAACGGATTTTTATTGTACCTTAGATTAGTCTTTGAGTAGTTTTCAAATCCACATATTTAGGAGGCTCTTAGAGGCTATCCTGACCTGTGAGTTCATATAAAATTTATCAAATTAATATACAGTGTGTGTGAGCATAGACTCATTGGTGTGAGCCCTTGCAGCCTCACCAAATCACTGAGTTCTTTTCCAATTTCAGGTTGTATCATGGCTGAGGGATTGGAGTGATCAGAATGGTCGTCGTCGCGCCCGTTGGAGTGCATCGTCGCGCCTGTTGGAGTGCATGAGCCTGTGTGGAAGCGATTCTCTCTTCACTGGTTGAAAGAGGAAGAGCAGAGGTGAGAATGCACCAATCCACTATTTCCGTCATCAAGTTCCTGCTGTGATACTGTTGAAAGTCCATGCGACTATATTAGTAGAAGGAGATTCATGCAACCCCATGTTTGGTTACCTGTGCGAGCTAATCGGAATTATGCAACAAATTGTTTGAGTGTACTTGGAGGTATCACTCCATGGAGGATTAGTGTGTTGAAGGAATCTATTGTGGATCGGAAAGTTTGTTTCCGTGGAGAGGTCGCCACTACGTAGAGGAGGAGAGACTTTTCTATTTTCCATCGCTTCACAGATTTGTGTGAGGATTCTGGTGAAGGAGAAACAACGTGGAGGGAGTTGCAAGGAGAGCAGTATTTGTGTGAATTTTTTCCATCCATATTTGTTGCAGTCACGAAATCGTTGTGACACTGCCGACTAGAGTGGAACTGTTGCAATTGTAAGTAGTCATCGTGTGATCCTGTGTGCTTGCGGGAGTCGCCGGCATATCGGAGTGTGAAACCAAGCCATTATGTTGTAAAAGAGAGCCATCCTCTGTAAGAAAAGACATCATTTGGTGCATGAACATTGGGTGCACCGAAGAGGATGATTAATAGAGATATGCAAACGTGTGATGTGGGTGAGTGAGGAGAACAACCGATGGTAGTTTGTGTGCGATTGCATCTGAGAAGAGGATCATATATTGAATAATGCAGACCTTTTGTAGTATTTTCAATGAGACAATGATTATTCATAGAAGTATGCGAGCCTGTTGAGAAAAAAGGTACAGACATCGCTACCAATTGCTCAGGATTGGTATCAATACAATCTGTTCGGTGATCATATTTGTAGTGTTTTTAATGAGACAATGATTATTCATAGAAGTATGCGAGCCTGTTGAGAAAAAAGGTACAGACATCGCTACCAATTGCTCAGGATTGGTATCAATACAATCTGTTCGGTGTTCATATCGGAGTTGAGGAGAAACACCCCAAAAAGGTGCATTTGAACTCCCATTCCTCAAATACTCAACATATTTAGTTGTGAGATGTCAACAATGCGTGGAGAAGAAGTCACAATTAGCCACTACAGGAACCATCGTGATTGAGCTAACCTGCATGGAAGAAAGGATTTTGAGCACGGTTTCTCTTCGGATTCCTGTGGCTGTCAGGATTAACTGTTGCGTGCTATTCAATCGTAGAAATCGATGCAAATTAAAGGGAGTTATTTTATTTTTTCTTTGATTTGAAGTTCACTTATTCCAAGAGAACAACTACGGTAGAGCACGAGCATTGTATGCCCACCGTGGAGCTTTTTCACCGACACCTCATTGCGTGTGGAACCGAAGCCCTCTCTCCCCGAGATTCATATATTTCAAGTTCATCTATTCTTATTTCCATTGGTGCGAGATCTATTGGAGATCATAGGCTAAGAATTGCCATTGAATTTGTTGCGAGGAGAAATCTGCGTGAAACGTAAGAAGTCTGGAAATTGAGATTTTGTTTTATCAGTTCGCATGAGAGTTTAATTCGGGGTAATATGTATGCAAATCATGGTGGAGTTTCCATCATGATATTTGGATTGAAGGAAAATGCATAGTTTCTTGCTACTCTCATGGGTAAGCAAAGGAAAATTAGACAGCTCCAAAGAGAGCTGAAACAAATGAGGAGAGAAGAGTCATTGTATTTTGCAGATCAGTATGATGTGTTTCTAGTTCCATATGAAGAACCTATGTTTGTAGAGCAGAATGTAGTGTTGAACCAGATCAATGAATACCATGAAGAAATAGATGAAGAACTTGATGAAATATATAAAATATTGATGTCAATTCTGCCATTCTTTTCAGTTATAAATTATGAATATTGGGCAACTGAAATGAAAAAATTACTAGGGTTAGTAGATTTATTGCATTGATTTATTGCATTATGATCATGAATTTCGTATCAATTTATATGATGAAGAAGAGGTGTAATAGCATTACAACTTATTATATGAGCATTGGATGAAAACATCGTGTCTAGTATTTTGCTTGAATTTGGTAAAATAAGTAGTGCAAAAATATTTTGGGATATTGTTGAAATGAAGTACAGTGTGAAGCGGAATGAGAATGTTGAAATGGATGAAGGTATTGTTGTTGAAAATTTGTAACTGAAATAGAGACTGAAAATGGTAGCATTGAAATTGCAATGATTCATGAAGAAATTGTGTCTATAGTTGCCAATGAAGCAGCCTGTGATAGTAAGGAAATTCCCTATGATGCAGTATTTAGTGATTTGGTGAATTCAAATGAGATTGATGATGGATATGAATGTGTAATTGTTGATGAACCCTTGTGTGAATCTTTGGTAAATTTAGTCAAATTTGATAAAATATATTCATCTCATGAAGAGTGGTCCATTCTATTGCATGAGAAACATCTTATTGATGAACTATTATTTGGTGAGAAGAAAATCTCATTTGCATACACAAAACAAGTGAAACAAAATCCGATAGAGCTTGGTAAAGAGGTTGAAGACATGAAACAACCAGTTGTGATAACAATTAATGTTGAAAATGAAGATTATTATGTAACATTAGAGGCAAGAAAGAAAGATTAAAAAGGAAAGATCTCTTTGAGGAGCAAAACAAAAAGAACCGGTATGGTTCTTCCTATTATTTTTCATATGATTGTAACAATGTTTTTGAGTGTGCAGGTTTACAAGACAACATTTTATTTCCAGTAGTGACTGAGTATGAAGAAAACATGGAAGAAAATGAAGAAATTGATCAAAAAAATATTCAGCCAATTATTATGGTGTAGAGCCTCGAAGAAGTCAAGTATTATTATGAATTGATGTTACAATAGTCCATTGAGCAGGACATTAATGATTGTATACAGAAAGAGAAACAACCCTCTTATGAGAAGTTAGAAGAATTTGCAAGAATTAAATACAAACGCTTCCAAGAACCTGCAAAAGTGTCGAGGACAAAGAACAATAGTCAACTTCTAAGTTCCAAAATGAAGATAAACAAATCCAATAGGACAATGAAACATAATAGAGTCAAGATGAAACATATTTGGAGCAACAAGACAAGGAAGAAGCTCCATATCCATCACTATTTGACAACAAGAAAGGTCAAGATGAAATTGTTAGAGTCAAGTGTAAGCCTAGCTCATATTAAGACCAACATGCATGTTACTTGTGTTATGTATTGACATTGTATTAAATCCATTTCTCCATTAAGGGGAAGTGTTGGATAATAATGGTGAAATTCCATAGTTAGGAAATGATTAAAAAATATATCTATTGTACCCTAGTTTAGTCTTTGAGTGGTTTTCAAATTAATATACAATGTGTGTGAGCTTAGTCTCATTGGTGTGAACCCTTGTGACCTCACAAAATCAACGATTTCTTCTCCGATTTCAAGTGAAAGGTGGGTGACAACTTGGGTAGGAGAAACAATTACTTTGATAGAAGAGTAGGAGATGGTTTATTCATGCATTTAATTTGATCTATTAAGGACCAAAAGATTCACATCTAAGGTTCTTTTTATTATTTAATAGATCAATTAATTAGATACATTAATTTAATATTAAGAAGTATTCTCCAATTTTTAGAAAAAAAAAGTTGTTTTATAACTATACTATTTATAAACAAATAACCTCATTTGTAAACAAATAACAAATAATGAAAAAATATACAACAATATGCTTGAGAATTACCCTCATTCAAGAAAAAACCACCTCAACTGGAATAATCCATTAATAATGCCTAAGAGGAAAGCTTTCACTCTTTCCCTCCTTTTTTTTTAAATAAAAAAGGTAGAACCTGCTATATTAAGTTATCGAAAGAACCTTGACAAAATTTATAGAGAAATAGGTCTAAGTCACCAAAAATGTTGTCGTTTTACCGGAATCCAGCATGGTTTGTAGAACTCTCTTGCCCTCTGTCTTGCCCAGAGGAAATGAGGACAGATGGCTATAGTCCAAGCGAACATGTAACAGTGGTAAGATAAAACAAAGAAACAAAATAGCATAGAAAACCTAGATACCCGATGACCCGTCACCCTTTCTTTTCTGCCACGTGGACCCCACTGGAATGGCGAATGCCTGCGCACAAAGAGGGCACTTCCTCTTTGCTAGAGCATTGGAGTACACGTCAAGGAGCAGGTCCAAACACTGGCCCATGAGAAGGGCTCTATGCTCTAGGTATGCCATGTGTCCTCGGAGTTCGAACACTAGAGCCAGATGCTCTGCATGGAGGAAACTACCATGGAAGCCATGCAAGCCATTACCTGCGTCGTCAAGGATTACGTCCCTCATTTCCACTGTCGCTCACCGTCGGCTTCGAGCTCCATCAGTTCTGCACCAGCCTCTTCCTCCTTCCTCGCAGGGTTGTTCTCGTCCGCATTCTCTTCGTCTCTATCTTTGTTTCAATTTACTTCCTCGACCGTTGCCTGCCTCACATGGCTAGTGGGGCTGTAGTCACCCGACCATGAAATTTCCTCGACACGCACCCAGGGATATCATATGCCAGTGCAAATTTAGGACCACTTCCATCCCGGTGGTTCATCTCCATGGCTTGTGGTTCCGGGGTGGTCGCCAAATCCATGAACGATATTTCTTCCACATAACAGGTGGGGAACGCATCTGCAACACCATCCTCCAGCCTGATTTCCGACTGAATTGCCATGGTCTCACTGCTGCAACCAGCGCCAGTCTCGGCAATGATGGCATGCAGAGCCAATTGGTCAGCTCGAGCCTTCTTTCGGAGGATGGAGATCGCGAACGACAGAGCCCGCTCCAGCTTCTCCTTCCTTTGCCGCTGCACTTTGTAAGTGTACCAGGCCGAGCCACAGTGAGGCCTGCCCCACTTCCTGGTCATAATTACCAAGGAATATGTAACAATATAGTGAGGATACAGCGAGATGAGAGTGAACCAAGGCGAGAAAGAAACAAAGTTGCACCAGAGCTCCTAGACGAGGGGGAGAGTTGAAGCAAGAGCAGACCAATTCTGACCAGGCGCTCGAAAAAACAAATTACCCAAGGCCAAATCCACCTAGCTATCCATAAACCCTGGCATGCTGAGTGCGATGTGAGTGAGAGTGTTCATGCGAGGGAGGTGTCCCTCCACCGTATATCTGTTGTTATGGCCGTCTACCATCGTTAATGTAGGGTAGGAGGGTGGCGGCCATCAACATTTATGCTTTGGCTTAGTGTTGAGCTAGGTGTCAAGGAGCATCCGCGTGTCATCCCATCTGGGGAACTCCTGCCCTCCTTAAAGACAATCCTATTTATAATTAAATTTTTGTAACTTAACCTATTTTTCCTTCTTCTTATTAATATTAATTTAGATTCTTCACCTACCATGCAATTACATCTTCAAATTCTTCACTACCATTATTTTCTCTATAAAAGAAAGTGGCATTTTATATTTTACTCTCTTAACATTGAACTATAATTCTATCAAATATTTATATTCCTTGCGTGTGTTTTTTAATATGGGAATATTCTAAGGATTTTGATTTGAAATTTTTAATTTTTTGGGGGGGATTATCATTAAAATCATGGAACACAATGTTTCCTGAAATCTCAATTTATATTGATTAGATAATATTTTTAAATACATAAATCTCTTTAGCTTCTACAAAATCCCCAAAACACTACTTATTATAGCTTTTGGTAAATCTTTATGAGGAAAAAACGTATTGGTAGCGATTTGTTTAACTTAATGTGAATAACATGAACTTAGTGTGAATAATGATTTGTTATATATTTTGATAACATCAACTAAATCAAAATATAGAACTCAAATTGAACACATCCACACAAAATAAATGTCTTTGTGTGCTTACCATTTCCATGCTCTCCTCCTCTCCTTATGCGAGCATCAGACCGACCTCTAAGCCTAGGAGGAGAACTGACAAGGCCAGAGCTATCATCGTGTTCATCATTCGTGTTGTTAGAAAATGTGATGAGGTCAGATTGATACCATGATATTCAAAGGAGATTTTGTTATTTGTAGTTATGGAAGTTATCATGAGAAGTTGTTATTATTCATACACATACAATTCAAATGAGAAGTTGTTATTATTCATAAGCATACAATTCAAATACAAGGGTAGCTACTTATTCTACTCAATATATTGAACTAACTGCTTAACCCACAGAGTTGATAAAAAAATCTTATTATACAACTCCATCAACAATAGAACCAACTGAAGAATCTATTGGATATACTATTGGTTGATGTCTAACAGACCAGGATCCGTTAGAATTGTCAATGTGGAAAACACAATTCACAATGATAATTAACAATCACACACAGATAATAGACACAACGATTTCACCGTGGTTCACCCAAGTGTTGGGCTACGTCCACCAAGCATAGGCATTAGTTGTGTTATTATTCGGATTAGGGAGATTACATCAGATTTGAAAGTCTCTCATACACTTAGTCTCTGACAATAGTTTTTGCCTCTACGGGCTTACATGTATTTATATACATTTACATGAAACTTAATAATAAATGAAATCCCTATCCATATTATAACTTGGTCTATTTGGTTGTAACCAACACAGAATAATAGGATCCATATCCATCATTGGAGGAATTTGTTGTCACTAATTCCCAACATGATCAACTACCGGTCCAATAGGTAGGGATGTTGGTGATCAAATTCTACTTAATCAAGGGAATCATCAACCACATAATATATTGTCTTTGTTGTCTCTATAAATAAATATAATGACACAACTAGAAATATCAGCTCAGAATTGGAAAGGCCTGCTCTTCCTACTTTCACTCTTTTTACTTTTACACATGTTACATATGAAATCGAAGTAATGTTATAAACGAACAACCTACACATCTTTTCTTACACATCCTTCTGCAAAAAAAACACTGCATGTCATTTGTTACACATCCTTCTACAAAAAAAGCACATGTTTTCACCTTCTTTGGCAGGGACTTGTTGCTCTGCAACTCTCCTTGTTAAGTATATGGAATTAGTAGTTCCAATCAATGGTCATTAATGTTTATGACTAGTTAATTTATCTTATGGTAAGTTTTAATCTCTTGTATTAGTTATATTAATCTATGTCAATATTTTATTAGCCTTATTAATCTATACTAATAACTCTAATAAGGAACATTCCATGAATATGGAAACCATTCCTTAATTTTTTTTTATGAATTTAAAAATAATTAAAAATATGGCAGCAATATAAAAGGAAAAATAATGAATCTAAATATAACTATGGCTAGTGAAAATCAATTGGAATATTAGGATTCTCATAAAACATATTTTCAAAATTAATAGAGAAAACATGAATTATAGGGAGATTATGGATTATAAACAGGATTTCAATACTATGATAAATAGGGGATAACACATCCTTGGAATCCATCATTGTCAAAAGGGTTGAGTTCGATCAATTTCCAATTTTTCTTCACATCAAAAGGGAAAACCATCCATTTTTTACTTGGAATGGCGTGGACTACATTGCTAGATTTGAAAAGAACTAATGTTGAGATCATCTAAGTAAATGACACATGAGTACGTTTGAATGAATGAAAGTGATGTGAGAAATTTGTCTTATGAATCATCCACTAAAGAAAAAGTGAATGATATTATGTCAATCGGAGGAAGTGGAGTAGTTTAGAGCTCCAAAGGAAATAAAAAATAAAAATTCAGGAGTAGCATGATGAGGAGTATTACATTAAAAAGTTGTGATAAAATATGAAACAATTCTATGAGTAATAATAGGTTAAAACAATTGAAGTGCATAACAAGACAAGGGACCTTGTAGTCGTTGGATACTAGGTTGTCGAGAAGAAGTTGGTGGAGAAATATGTGTAAGCATGATATGCAAATATCATTAAAAATATTATTCAATCTATTTGCAACATTGTAAAGACTTATAACTCTGAAATTTGCATTAAAATTATTTTGACATTTTTCTTTCATTACGATTTGAAAAAAAATAATAATTAATTTTTAACAAATTATTTCTATGGAGATTGTTAAGTTTATCATTAACTTAGCTTTTGCGAGAGCATATTAGAGTTTTAAAAAATTTAAATGCTAAGCAACATCATAAATTTACTTAGTCGAATTTGATCTCTCTCATTTCTTGATCACTTAAATACTTCAAAAGTTATGAAACTCCTTTTCATCCTTGCACACTTTTTTTAGTGTATTTTTCATTTAACTTATTAGTATATTTAATTCATTGTTGGTTGGGTGCACATACTAATCATTTTTATATTTAACTTCTTTAACATTGTTGATAATATTGGGTTTACTTTGTAAGGCTAATGATAATTTTTGGGAATTTATGGAAATAACGCACACATTTCATTTAAAGTGTAGAAAAATCATCAATTTTTGAAGGGAATGTTACTTTGAATGTAAATTTTCCTTAAAATTTGAAGTTTGTTTTTTATAAATAACATGTCATGTTTTTTTCTAAAAAAATAAAATTTAGAGAATACAAGTATTTTTTAAATGAATAATGTTATTGCTTATGATAAGAAGATAAGAAAATATAGAAGTGTCTTCAATCTTTAAGTGTAGTAACTAGTGATTTACCATCGTTCCACCTCCACCTCCACCACCTATAGATCCTTTAGTCATGTTCCAAATCAAACAAGTATTGGGATCTTTGTTATTTCCATGGATCTTCTACCTAACATCATATTGTTTTCCAATATATTTATCTCCCTCAATGGATACTACAATGTAGGAGATTATCTAGGATTATGTTGTCCTAAGTGAAATTTTTTGTTGGGCCTACATACTTCTCTTTCATAGCTAGGGAAGGAAAAACCCTCTGTGTATTCTAATTCTCTCTTTCGTCGAGTCTCACTCATTTTGAATACAACCAAAATGATATCCTCATCCTTTAGAATTCCAACCCCAACTCAATATGTCTCTTCTATATATATTCCCTCCAATATAGCTAACTAAGGGAAATTTATTATGCTCAATGGAAGAATAATAGGGTTGTGTTTCAAAAATTCTTTGTTTCAAGGTAACATGGTGGAGGTTTCACTAGTTGAACTCCAATCCATTGAGTGTGAATGGTGAAATAAGATCCAACCCATATATCCTAGTGTTATAATATGTTTTTCATCGAACAATATTATTCAAGGACTATGCACTAGTCTACAAATTCAATAGCCTCCAGCCAAGGCTACCTAGTATAAACAAACATATTATATTTACTTGTAACTCAAATACAATGGAAGGGGCTTTCGTTTTCCATTTGGAAAGGGCTTATTTATAGTGGAATTCAACCTAACAAAATATGAATGTCTAATACTAAAATCCAATCCTTGTAGTTGACCCCAACATTTGGTCTAGCAACAAACTCTTTCTCCATAACTCTAATCTAGGTAAGCATGGTGATTCTCCTTTTTCCTTTTTAGAGATTAGGTTCATGAAAATGGATTATAAATACGCTAGATAAGTTATATTTCATGAGTGTAGAAACAAAAAAATTGCATATAACCACCTATGCACACATATTTATGGACATGGATTTCACCAAAGGTTTCCCAATAGAGATCAAGCTAGTTGTTAAATACCACACCTGGGGACATCTTTCAACTATGTGTAGGTTTCCTTATAGTATGGTTATTCCTTCAAAAAATAAACATGTATACCATTATGTAAAAAATGTGAAAGTAATCTTCCAAATAAAATCCTAGTCGAAGCTTGCAAGGTGTGATGGGGTAGTCAAGGAACAACAAATAATCTGTAAATTATTGGTTGTGGAGCATGATTATCTCCTTATTTGAAAGGTCTGGTTTGAACCATGTTTGGGCCCCATTACCTAATGGGGGGGTGTGGGGAGGATTTATCCCCCTCATATCTCACCAGGGCAGTTCAAGGGTGGTGGTGATAAATTTAGGAGGCCCCCTCTGGTGGGTGTTTACTGGCAACACCGTTGAAGTGAATTTGTTGGGAAAATTTCCTTGTAAAATATTGTAATTCCATAGTCAATATGGACCATTCATTATAAGGTAACATATCTGACTGTGGAATTTATGTTAGGGTTCTTTTCCATATAATTCAACCCTCATTTATGAGAGAATTGTACTGTGGCTATGTATGTGAGTGAATATTGTATTTTTAGAGAGGAGACTGCAACAAAAAGGAGAGGAAGTTACATCGACTATGTTGTAGTTTGTATCCCTTCATTTTCTGGATCATAATAAAGGAAGGACCTAGAAATTTGTTTGTTGGATGCAACCCACACTAGTTTAACCCCATATATTTTTGTCCCTATTGTATTGTGTATATTATATGTTTTATTTCTGTATTTGCTTTATTTTGTTTCTCCACAATCCTATTTTTTTAACAACTGGTATTAGAGAGAAAGGTAACTCTTGGGAAAAGAGGGTTCCTGGTTTGAGTGGGAGAAATGGAGGAAGATGAAATGTTTAATGTCAACAAATTTAACAACCAAAAATACCAGTAATGGAAGATGAAAAGGGAAGACTATCTATATCAGAAGGATCTTTTTCTACCGTTGGGCGAAAAAGAAAAGCAATAACAAGTAGTATGGATGAAGAATGGGATACTCTTGATAGAAAGGAAATGAGAATGATAAGGTTGTTCCTGACATCATTAGTGACTTTTGATATTTCAAAAGAAACAACAATCGAGGATATGATGAAGGCATTGGCTAAACTATATGAAAAACCCTCAGCCCCCAATAAGGTATTTCTAATGAAGTGATTACTTATTATGAATATTTTAGAAGGTGGGTTTGTTGCCAACCATTTAAATGAATTTAATATGCTTACTAATTAGTTAAGTTCTATAAAGATGGACTTTGTCAATGAGGTTAGGTCTCTTCTAATCTTGTGCTCATTTCCATAAAGATGGAATGGCTTGGTCATGGTTGTAACTAACTTTGTCTCCGGTTCAAACACTCTAAAATTTGATGATGTTGTTGGTGTTATCCTTAGTGAGTAAATGCGATGAAAAGAAAAGGTGAGACATCAGGTAATTCATTGAACGTGGATAGCATGGGAAGACAAAAGGATAGAGGAAAGAACTCATGGAATCATGGGAATTCTAGGAAGGGAAGATCCAAATTCAAACTAGGAAATACAGAGTGTTGGAATTGTGGGAAGAAAGGACATATGAAAAAAGACTATAGATCTCCAAACAAACAAAGATATGGACAACATGAGAAAAAACAGAAAGTAAATGTAACAACTGATTTGTTACAATATGCTTTGATTATTTATTTAGAGAATATTATTGAATCCAGGGTAGCGGATTTAAGGGCTTCATTTCATGCCACACCCCATAGGAAATATTTCCTAAGATTATGTTTAAGGTGATTTTGGACAAGTTTATTTGGCTGACGATGAATTGTGTCAAAATGTTGGAATGGGTAATTTACAAATAAAGAAAAATAATGTAAACCAATGATTATTGAAAGAGATGATACATATACAATATCTGAGAAAAAATCTAATTTCAACACGATGGTTGGAAAGTGAAGTTTGTATATCTACATTTATATATAAGGTATGGAGGGTCACAAAAGGATCACTGGTAATGGAAAAAGAAGAGAAGGTAGGTACATTGTATTTATGTATTAGTAATGTTGACTCCCTAATCTCTTTAAATTCTATAGTTGTGGATACAAAACTATGGAATCATAGGCTTAGACACATGAGTGAAAAGGGGATGTAGATAATTCACAAAAGGAATTTGTTTCTATATCTTAAACAAGCTAATTTGGATTTTTGTGAACATTGTGTTTATGGAAAATAGAAGAGACTCAAATTTCAGAAGGTTGGAAAGGAAAAGAAGAATGAAAATTTAGATATTGTGCATACAATTGTATGGAGACTAGCTCATGAATCATCTCTTGGTGTCTTTTGTTATTATGTTACTTTTATTGATGATGCAACTAGAAAAACTTGGGTTTATTGCATTTGACAAAAATTATGATGTTTTTGACACTTTTAAGAAATGGAAAGCTTTGGTTGAGAATGAGACCAGAAAAAATTTAAAGTGTCTCAAATAAGATAATGGAGGTGAATATTGGAGAAAGGAGTTTTATGATTATTGTTCATACCATGGGATTCATAGATAGAAGACAATTCCAAGAACACCGCAAGAAAATGGTGTGTCAGAAAGGATGAACATGATAATCATGGAACGTGCAAGGAGTATGAGATTGCATGCTTGGTTTCCCTTACAGTCCTGGGAAGATGTTGTACATATTGTTTTTTAATTAATAAACATAGGCCCATCAAGCTTCTTGGATTGTTCCATTCCAAAGGAGATATGGACAAGCAAAAATGTAAACTACTCATTTTTTAATACTTTTGGTTCTGAACCATTTGTCCATATTGATAAAGAAAATAGACCAAAGCTTGAGAGACAATACAAGAAGTGTACTTTTATTGGATACAATGTTAATGATTTTGTTTTTATCTCTTATGGGATTACGAAAATCATAAAATCATTAGGACTAGAGATGTGGTATTCAATGAAATGGTCATGTACATAGATCAATTGTAGGTAAAGAAACATGAAAAGGAAAACAAAAAATACATAGTACTTGATGAAATTCCAAAGGTAACAGAAAATCAAAATGTAGAACAATAGGAGTAGCAGGCACCTCAAAATCCTACAAGTGTTGTTAGAAGATCTACCAGGTTAAGTAGATCCTCAAATGATACTCTACTTCATTGTATTATTTTCTTTTTACTGACTCTGGTGAACTAGAAATTTATGAAGTGGCAATGCAGGTAGGCACTAAAACTAAGTGGGAGAAAGGAATGAAAGAGAAAATGGATTCCTTGGCAAATAAATAGACTTGGGACTTGGTTAAGTTTCCTACAGGAAAAATAGTATTGCAGAATAAAAATAGTTTCATTGTTAGAAGATCTACCAGGTTAAGTAGATCCTCAAATGACACTCTACTTCATTGTATTATTTCCTTTTTACTGACTCTGGTGAACTAGAAATTTATGAAGTGGCAATGCAGGTAGGCACTAAAACTAAGTGGGAGAAAGGAATGAAAGAGGAAATGGATTCCTTGGCAAATAAATAGACTTGGGACTTGGTTAAGTTTCCTACAGGAAAAATAGTATTGCAGAATAAATCGATTTACAGGTTGAAGGAAGAGTATGGAGGCAAAAATCAGTACAAGGATAGATTTGTTTTAAAGGGGTTTTCAAAAAATAAAGGTATATATTTTGATGAAATATATTCTCTTATTGTTAAAATGAATTCAATTAGGACTATTTTAAGTTGTGTGGCGGTAGAAGATTTCCATATTGAATAGTTATATGTAAAAACAACTTTTATCTATGGGGATTTGGAGGATGAGATTTATATGCAACAACCACACGGGTATGAGGTCAAAGGGAAAGAAAAATTAGTATGCAAGTTGAAGAATATATTGTATGACCTAAAGCAAGCTCCAAGGTAGTGGTATATGATGTTTAACAGGTTTTTGATAGGAGAATGTTATTGTAGATTCCATTATGATCACTGTGTTTATTTTAAGAGGCTAGAAAATGGAAGCTATATTATCTTGCTATTGTATGTAGATGACATGATTTTTGCAGAGTCTAACATGCAGGATACAAATATGCTAAAAAATAAATTAACTAATTCATTTGTGATGAAGGATTTGGGTGTTGTAAACAAAATACTTGGTATGAGAATAACAAGAGATAGGAAAAATCACAAGTTGTTATTGTCTCAGGGTGAGTACATAGAGAAGGTGTTGGAGAGGTTTATAATGCACAATGAAAAAATAATTATTACACCTTTGGCCAGCCATTTCAAATTAACCAAGGAAATGTGTCCCAAGACACTGGAGAATATAAAATACATGTCCATGGTCCCTTATTCATCAATAGTTGGCAACTTGATGTATGTTATGGTGTGTAGAAGACTAGATATTGCACATGTAGTGGGCATTGTGAGCACATTTAGGAACAATCCAGGTAAAGAACATTAGGGGGCAGTAAAATGGATTCTTAGGTATCTAAGAGGTACTGCTACTCATGCATTATGTTTTGGAGGTTCAAATTTTTTTCTATAGGTATATTGTGATTCAGATATAGTAGGTGATAAAGATAGTAGGAGAAGCACCACTGATGCAGGAGCATCCCTCACATCAAGCGAGCCAGCACGGAAGCCAAAGGACAGCTAGGCAGACCCAGCCAAATTTTTGAACTTTCTCTTGAAGTTGATGCGCCAAATATAAATGAGATCATTTATTGAAGGTGCCTTGGTACATTGTAATCAGAACTCGAGCCATATGCTCTTGTCTGAAGTAGATAGAGGCATTTATGTTGAGATGAAATAGGTAGATAGAATTTAATATTAGATTAGACAGTTTTAAAAAGCAAGAGGGAAACGGGATATAGACACCCTCACTGTGCATTATAACATAGTTAGAAGCATTAGAGCATAGAAGAGAAGCAAAGAGTTGTGTAGAAACACCCATGTATAGTTATTTGGATTAATAGAAGAAGTTGATTCAAGTTCATGGTGTTGTGTTGTTCTCTGTGTATGTGTGTTGATTGATATGCTCATGAGTATTTACTTCCTGTTATGCAATTTTTTTACATGATATGTATGAATGATTTCTTGCTGAGTGTTTAAAATCTGAGAAAGGAAGTAGAAGAAATGAGTTTCAATTGTTTCTCTATCTGAGCAAGGATTCCTACAAGGAGTGCAGTTGAGGTCATCTACAAGGAGGGCATTGACAAAAGGCTCAGATAGTTTAACTCTTGTTCTCGTTCACCCAGAAGTGAAATTGGGTTATAGGAGCCGTGCAAGAAGTGCACAGGCTAAGGAAAGTCTCAGTTGTGAATTTGAGTGAAGCATTGAAGGACTGCTACTACATGTGTGTGCAGAATCAAAAGGATTCGAACATTTGAAGTGTTTGAAAGATTTGCTGCAAGGAGTGCGAACAGGAGGGTTTTCTGAAATATTCAGAATTGACAAAGCCCAAGAGGTATAGGACCTTTGAGTGAACCTTAAAAGAGAAGAACAGGGAGTTTTCATCGTGGATTGTGTAAGAGGTGTTGCAAGTTTGTGTGCAGGTGGACGAGTTTCATGGAGTAACACATAGTCATTTCACAGATTTCTCAAAGAAGGAACAGACGGTTGGTGTTCTCCAAGGAGAATCCGCGAATTTCCATGAGCCGTCAGATCTAGAAGAGGTGCAGGGGAGATATGACAGAGTAGTCAGAGGTTCAAAGCTCAGGAGGGTAGAACCGTTGGTCCGAGCCACAAGGGTCGTTATATCTATGCGTGGATTCGCATATCGGGATTTCGTGGATCGAAACTTCGAAATATTGCAATGGGAATCGCGATATTGCGATACATGAAATCCCGATGAGTAGCAGGATAGTGTGGGAGCCACAGTGGAGTCAGTGACATGGACAGGTGGCACGCCGTATTGGAGTTCGGGGAAAGTAAAGTCCCGAAACATTGGACATCAGGATTCGCGATCCCGCGAAGTCCGGAGTCCCGACGAGGTGATGGGACCGTTGAAAAGTCAAAGCCATGATCTCATCGGAGTTTCGGCATATCAAAACTTGGGAGTCAGAGAAACAAATTGCTCGACACCACGAGTGCCGAGATCCTGATAGAGGAAATCCCGACAAGGTAAAGGTAGGAGTCAACGTTGACTTGCATTGGGTCTCGGGGATTCGAGAGTGTAGTGCTCGACCATTGACCTCGCAATAGCACGAAGCCTAATTTCCCAATAGAAGAAAAGGAGATCTTGTGAGAGAGTTGCTATGGGTGAAAATTTCCTGATAGGGAAATAGAAAGACCGGTTAGTGTTCTTTGGGCCAAGGAAGGAGGAAAGATCCTATGAGTGTACATGCTTGGGTGGCGCAACTACGTCAAGTGGTATTAGAGAAAGAAGATTTATTTGCTTTCTGTAGCAGAGAAGAAGGAAATTCACCATGCTGCCAAGGAGATGGGATAGATAGTCACCCAATAAAGAGGAAAGAGAAAACCTGAGGAGAAGGGGTAGGCAAGCGCAAAGTCTAGAAATGGAAAGAGAGATACGTGATCTACGAGCTAGACTCGAAGATATGGAGACAGCACAAAGACGCACAACTAGTGCGGGGGATCTTAACGATTCATAGGGTGAAGTTGAAGCTAAACATGGGGAATAAATTACAGCTGAGGATGCAGCTAATGAACGTCTAATCAAAGCTATTGCATGGATGGGTGAAAAAAGGAAGATGGACATTCCAATTTATGAGGGGAATCTGGATGCGGAAGAGATTAGAGCTCTGGATACATACTTCGATTATGAAGATGTTGAAGAGGATAAGAAAGTCAGGCATGCTGTCATGAGATTGAAGGGACATGCAGCATTATGGTGGGACGAGCTACAAGCAGATAGACGCTGCAAGGGAAAGTAGAAAATTAAAAGTTGGGATTGAATGATTGCAAAGATGAAGGAAAAGTTCATCTCGAAATTTTATCAAATCACTCTGTTCAAGAGGATGCAAAACCTGAGATAGAATCTGATGACAGTAAAAGAATACACGGAGGAATTCTATCGACTAAACATCAGGGCAAGTCATCGGGAGAACGATGATGAGAAAGTTGACAGGTATATGAATGGCCTGAAATATGATATCCAGCACGAGATGAGTATGGAAACCATCCGAATGGTGGAGGATGCCTATCAAATGGCTTTGAAAGCTGAAGAGAAGTTGAGCCGTAAGCAAGGTCAGTGAGGCCGAGGCAGGAGTTAGCCTAAAGGAAAATCGGTTGCCCAAGATAAATACTAGAATCCCAAGGACGACTGGAAAAAGCCTCAGACTAGAACCGAGAGAGGTGGAAGTTCACAGCAAGGCCAGCATGTTGAACAGAGAGGGTAGCATACAGAGCAGAGCGGAGGATACGCTGATAATAACATGTTTCCTCGTACCAGAGGTAGAGGAAGAGGAAGAGGTGGAGTAATCACATGCTTCATGTGTGGAAAAAATGGGCACAAGTCCTATGACTATCCAGATAAAAAGAAGGATGGAGGAGAAGCTCACATCGTCGAGGCATAGAGGTGAGATGTTGAAGCGGAAGATGAAAAAGGCGAAAGGTCGTTGATGATGCGGAAGGTTCTCTTAACACCAGAGAAGGAGGTGGAGGACTCAGCTTAAAGAAACAAACTTTTTAGGACTGCTTGCAAAACCAAGGACAGGGTATGCAAGGTCATTGTGGACAGTGGTAGCATGGACAATCTCATTTCTACAGAGATGGTAGAAACACTGGAGCTGGAGATGACTGATCACCCGGGTCCATACAAAGTTTCATGGCTACAGAAGGGACATTAGGTAAATGTCACTAAACAGTGTTTAGTTGAATTCAAAATAGGAGGGTATAATGATAAAATACTCTGTGATGGTATTCCTATGGATGTCTGTCATTTATTGCTGGGCATACCATGGAAATATAATAGGAATGTAATTCATGATGGGAAGATGAATACGTATACTCTAGAGAAGAATGGGAGGATGCACATGTTGCTTCGAATAAAAGATAAGGAGGTAAAACCAGAAGGGAGAAATACTGTACTCCTCATGAGTGGGAAGGAGCTTCTTACGGAGGTGAAGAAGAAAAAAGATCCACAATTCTTTGTTTTTAGGAAACCAAGGATCGTTTTGACTAGCACGAGAGTAGACGATTTGCTAGGAGAAATTCAGGAACTACTGGAAGAGTTTGCTGACATCATGGTGGATGAATTACCTCGTTCGTTGCCACCAATGAGGAGTGTGAGTCATCATATAGACCTCATACCAGGAGCTAGTTTTCCTAATAAATCCACGTACATGTTGACGCTATAAGAAAATGAAGAGGTCAAGAAGCAGGTCCAGGAGCTGCTAGACAAAGGATTGGTCAGGGAAAGTTTGAGCCTGTGTGTCGTTCCAACGGTACTCAGTCCAAAAAAAGATGGAGGTTGGAGAATGTGTACTGACTCAAGGGCCATCAACAAGATAACCATCAGGTACAAGTTTCAATTTCCACAGATGGATGATTTAATGGATTTCTTGAGCAGAGAAAAATACTTTTCAAAGATTGATTTGAAGAGCGAATATCACCAGATTCGCATGAGGGAAGGCGATGAGTGGAAGACGACCTTCAAAACCAACGAAGGACTGTATGAATGGCTTGTCATGTCGTTTGGTTTGAAAAATGCACCGAGTACCCTTATGAGGTTAATGAATGAAGTCCTGAGAGAATTCATCGGGAAGTTTTTCATTGTGTATCTGGATCACATATTAATTTTCAGCGAAACAAACGCAAAACATCTGAAGCATTTAGCTACACTAATGAAGAAGCTATAGCAAGAGAAGTTGTTGATTAACATGAAGACATCTTCATTTATGAAGAAAGAACTCATTTACTTGGGATTTATTATATCTATGAATGAATTGAAGATGGATCCAGAAAAGGTGGAGGTAATTAAAAATTGGCCATCACCGAGAAATATTTTTGAGGTGAGGAGTTTTCATGGATTGGCTAGTTTCTACCGGAAGTTCATCAGAAATTTCAATGGGATTAGCACAACGATGATGGATACAATCAAGAAAAGACATAAATCTTTTCTCTGGACTGAAGAGGTGGAGAAAAGTTTCAAATTGTTGAAACGGAAGATCACGGAACAACCGGTTCTGGTGTTGCCAGATTTTCAAAAGACCTTTCAAGTAAAATGTGATGCAAGTGGGTTTTCCATAGGAGCGGTCTTGGGTCAGGAGGACAGACCGATTTCATATTTCAACGAGAAGTTGAATGAGGCAAAACAAAAGTAATCCACGTATGATAAGGAATTCTATGCCATCATTCAAGCATTGAAAAAATGGAGGCGCTATTTGATTCCAAAGGAATTTGTTTTATATAGTGATAAACATTCATTATAATTTGTGACTCGACAGGAGAAGTTGAATCACAGGCATGTTAAGTGGGTCGAATACATGCAGAATTTCACTTTTGTAACTAAGCATATTTCGAGTACTTCTAACAAAGTGGCTGATGCAGGAGTTCAAAGTCAGGACGTTAGGCTTTGATGATCTCAGGGACATGTATGCAAATGATTAGGATTTTAAAGAAGCGTACAGAGCAGCTAAGAACCCAGTTCTCAGAGACAGAAGCCAGAGGATAGAGCACGTGATCCAGGAAGGGTTGTTGTTCAAGGGAAATCAATTATGTATTCCAAATTGCTCCATGAGGGAGAATATGTTAAAGGAGAAACACAACGTAGGCTTGGAAGGACATTTTGGTCATGACAAGACATTTGCAAAGATGAGCGAGTCATACTTTTGGCCAGGGATGTGGTCAGAGGTCAAGCGGTTTGTAAATAGATGCAGAATTTGCCAGCATTCAAAGGGAAGAAAGCAGAATGCAGGATTCTATCAACCATTACCCATACCCGAGAGGCCGTGGGATGAAATCAGCATGGATTTCATATTAGGATTGCCAAGGACACAAAGAGGATTTGATTCAGTCTTTGTGGTAGTGGATAGGTTTTCCAATATGGAACATTTTATCCCATGCTAGAAATCCAATGATGCGACTCACATCGCAAATCTATTTTTCAAAGAGGTCATTCGACTTCACGGCTTACCCAGAAGTATAGTTTCGGACAGAGATACAAAGTTCGTGGGACATTTTTGGAGGACACTATGGAAGAAGATGGGGACTAACTTGATGTTTAGTTCTGCCTATCATCCTCAGACAGATGGGAAAAAAGAAGTGGTGAACAGAAGTCTGGGAGACTTGCTAAGAAGCTTGGTGGCAAAGCACCACAGCCAGTGGGATAGTATATTTCCGCAGGCAGAGTTCGCATATAATGACTTAGTGAATAGGAGCACAGGGAAAAGTCCATTTCATATTTTTTATGGCATGCAGCCAAGAGGAGTTTCTGAATTAAGAGATTTGGAACAAACTGCGACTAGGAGCGCAAGCACTGAAGAGTTCGCAGAGGCGATGAAAGAACTTCACGACCGGGTGAAGCAACGAGTGCTAGATTCAAGTCACGAATATAAGTGCAGAGCCAACCAACGGAAGAGGCAACTTCAGTTCGAGGTTGACGAATTAGGTTTGGCACATTTGAGGAAAGAGAGGTTCCTGAGGGGAACAGAAAATAAATTAAAAATAAAAAAAATCAGGCCATGTAAGGTCTTGAAGAAATTGGGGGAAAATGCTTATGAGATTGAGTTATCGGATGGGATCGGAATATCTCCGATATTCAATGTCGCAGATTTATATCCATATAAAGTTGAGGAAGCAGGAATAGAAGGTGAACAACCAAGGGTTCAGTGGTAGAAGCAGATGTTGATTGCAGGGAAGCCGCAGATAGAGAACATATTGGACAAGAGAGTCAGTAAGAAGACCAGGAGGAAAGAATACTATGAGTATCTGGTCAAATGGAAGGGCCATCCAGTTTAAGATGCTAGTTGGGAGACTGAAGCAGAGATTATGAAGCATGGACAGACCATGTAGGAGCTCATGGACAGGAGACCATGAAATTTTTCAAGCAAGGGAGTATGATGCAGGAGCATACCTCACATCAAGCCAGCCAACACGGAAGACAAAGGACAGTTGGGCAGACCCAGCCAAATTTTTGAACTTTCTCTTGAATTTGATGCACCAAATATAAATGAGATCATTTATTGAAGGCACCCTAGTATATTGTAATCAGACCTCGAGCCATATGCTCTCATCTGAAGTAGATAGAGGCATTTATGTTGAGATGAAATAGGTAGATAGAATTTAATATTAGATTAGACAGTTTTAAAAATCAAGAGGGAAATGGGATATAGACACCCTCATTGTGCATTGTAACATAGTGAGAAGCATTGGAGCATAGAAGAGAAGCAGAGAGCTGTGTAGAAACACCCATGTACAGTTATTTGGATTAATAGAAGAAGTTGATTCAAGTTCATGGTGTTGTGTTGTTCTCTATGTATGTGTGTTGATTGATATGCTCATGAGTATTTACTTCTTGTTATGCATTTGTTTTTCTTGCTGAGTGTTTGAAATCTGAGAAAGGAAGTAGAAGAAATGAGTTTCAATTGTTTCTCTATCTGAGCAAGGATTCCTGCAAGGAGTGTAGTTGAATTCGTCTGCAAGGAGTGCGTTGACAGAAGGCTTAGATAGTTTAACTCTTGTTCTTGTTCACCCAGAAGTGAAATTGGGTTATAGGAGCCATGCAAGGAGTGCGCAGGCTAAGGAAAGTCTCAGTTGTGAATATGAGTGAAGCATTGAAGGATTGCTACTGCAGGTGTGCACAGAGTCAAAAGGATTCAAACATTTGAAGTGTTTGAAATATTTTCCGCAAGGAGTGTGAATAGGAGGGTTTTCTGAAATATTCAGAATTGACAAAGCCCAGAAGGTATAGGACCTTTGAGTAAACCTTAAAAGAGAAGCATGGGGAGTTTGCACCATGGAGTGTGTAAGAGGTGTCGCAAGTTTGCGTGCATGTGGATGAGTTCCATGGAGTAACACATAGTCATTTCACAGATTTCTCAAAGAAGGAACGAACGGTTGGTGTTCTCCAAGGAGAATCCGTGAATTTCCGTGAGCCGTCAAATCTAGCAGAGGTGTAGGGGAGATATGATAGAGTAGTCAGAGGTTCAAAGCTCAGGAGGGCAGAATCATTGGTCCAAGCCACAAGGGCCATTAGATCTATGCATGGATTCTCATATCGGGGTTTCGTGGATCGAAACTTCGAAATATTGCAACGGGAATCATGATATTGCAATACACGAAATCTCAACGAGTAGAAGGACAGTGTGGGAGCCACAGTGGAGTCGGTGACACAGACAGGTGGCACACCGTATCGGAGTTCGGGGAAAGTAAAGTTTCGAAACATTGGACATCAGTATTTGTGATCCCACGAAGTCTGGAGTCCCGATGAGGCGACGGGACCGTTGAAAATTCAAAGCCATGAGCTCATCGGAGTTTCGGCATATCGGAACTCGGGATTCAGAGAAATGAATTTCTCGACACCGTGAGTGTTGAGATCCCGATAGAGGAAATCCTGACATGGTAAAGGGAGGAGTCAGCGTTGACTTCAATCGGGTCTCAGGGATTCGAGAGTGCAACACTCGACCATTAACCTCGCAATAGCGCGAAGTTCGATTTCCCGATAGAGGAAAGGGAGATCCCATGAGAGATTTTTTGTGGGTGAAAATTTCCTGATAGGGAAATAGAAGGACCGGTTAGTGTTCTTCAGGACGAGGAAGGAGGAAAGATCCTGTGAGCAGATGTGCCTGGGTGGCGCGACTGCATCAACCACAAGGTATGTTCTCACTATAGGTGGAAGATTAGTAATTTGGATTTCAAAACTGCAAAAGGTTGTTTCACTTTCAACAAAAGAAGTAGAGTTTGTTTCTCCTATAGAGTCTAGTAAAAAGAGGAATTCAGAAAGAAGCAGGAGAATAGCAGGGTGAGTGCAAGCTAATGATGGTCTCTCATGACACGTTAGTGGCAATAGAAACCTATAAAAATAAAAATATGTTAAATTGGACGGATTATTCAAGGTACTTTTACAATGAATTTCAATTTTGTGTAAGAATACGAAATGTAGGAAATTGAATTAGCTTTCAAAATACACAACTTTTATTCATAGACATTTTGAAATACTAGCTCAAATTTTATTTTTTCTAAAAGTGGTATCTTATTTTTCCAACAATATAAGAGGTATATGTTTTCATTCGTGTAGGTTTTGAGTGTCTTAATGATGTAATTTCATTCCAAAAACTTGTATCCTTGTATATAAACCATTTTTCGTTGTGCCTTGTATTTTTTGGAAATTTTTAATATTAATTTTATATTTTTTAAAAATTATCAAAGTCAAGATATGCCTGAAATTACAATGTATTTTGTTCGTGCAGGATAAAAGGGTATTAAAATGATCAAACATTTTTTTTTATTTATATCATAGGTATTGGTCTCCTCTTGTGCTACATATAAATCATTTGAGTAATGGTTAAGCCAAGAAAAAGTTATATAATAAATAAGAAAGGTATGTATTCTAGGATTTTGATACATGTGAAGACAAAATAGATTAAAAATAGTAAACACTAATAATTTTTTTAAAAATTGTATATTTGAAATCTGCATAGCTGACTCGATCTATGTCTATAATTTCGCCAACCACTGAATTGTTTAGATTATATAAAAATAACGTCAAATACAGAGATATAGAGGTGTATTAAAAAAAAATGGAGGTTTTTATGATTTTGCAGACTGAACCACTAGGTTTGTCATCCTGAACCTAAATCTGAGCCCCCCAAATAAGCATACACCTTGTCAATCCAACGCAAAAATTTTGAATTCAAACAAGTGCTCACGTGCTCTAGGAGCACACACGCGCTTCAGGAACGTGTACGTGCTACTAAAACTCATTTCCTTCCTTTTCCTCCCTCTCCTACATCTACCCACCCTCTCTATTTCACTCTCACTCTCCCTCTCACCCCTTACTTGTCTCCCTCTCTCTCCCTCACACTCCTATACATGGTAAGACCTATACATTGAGAGATTTAGACATCACAAGGCATGGAAATACCTAGAGATATACCTTACCTTCACATGCCTTAGACTCTCACACCCACTCCCTCGCTATCCCCCCCCTCTTCCACTATCTCTCTCTCTCTCACACACACACACACACTCTTCTCTCTTTTTTCTCACTCCCTCTCTCTTCCACCCTTTCTATCTCATCATTGTTAGTCTCAGTCTCACTCTCTATTCCCCTCTTTCTCTCTATATTCTCCTCTCTATCTCCCTCTGTATCCCGCCCTTCCCCTCATTCTCTCGCTACCCCCATTATATATCTCCCTCTTTGCTTCCCTTCCTCTCAATATTTGTCTCTCTACCCCCCTCTCTTTCTCCCTCTCGTCCCTCTCACACTTTGTCTCTACCCCTCCTCTTTGATTTGTTCTCTTCTCCCCCTCCTCCCTCTTTGTATATACCCCTCCTATTATTATTTCTCTCTCCCTCTCACACTCTCACAAACTCTCTCCCCACCACCCCTCATCCCTCTCTCTCTCTCTCTTTGCCCCATGCCACTATCTCTCCTACATCTATCCCTCTCTCCTACATTTCCATCTCTCCTACATTTACCTCTCTCTCTACGCCCCTCTCTATTTTCCTTCATCTCCCACTCACACTCTCACACACTCTCTATTTCCTTATTATTCCTTTCTCTCACTCCCTCCCACACACACTTTCTACCGCCCCTATATGTATTCCTCTCTCCCTCCCACACTCTAACACACTCACTCTCTACCTACCCTCATTTTCTTCCTCTCTCTCCCTCCTACACTCTCTCACACACACTTTTTATACCCCCTCTATGTCTTTCTTTGTCTCCCTCCCACACTCCCCCACACACATTTTGTATCCCCCCTCTATGTCTACCTCTCTCTCCTTCC
>JZKD02S1328109.1:393444-451924 GCA_000966675.3 Picea glauca
GTCGCCCCGTAGCCATCTCTTAACAGTCATCATTGTCGTGATTGGAGCATCACCACATTGCCACTGGGATACAGGCTTCTTCAGGTTTATTACAGTTTCCATGTAATCATTCAACCCAGCACCTAAGAGATGATAACCAATATGGCCAAGGGCATATGCATCGTCAAAGTTTGATGGTAAATATTCTTGAGCTTGATAGCCAAAGAAGTGACAAATAGCATTGAATTTCTTTCCTTTTTTTTTTCTTTGAACACCTAAGCGCAATTCTTTTGTCATGTATCAAAACTCATCACCCTCTACGTGCATAATTTTGTCCCGTCAGCACAAAAATGGAACCATGAATCATCTTTTGGACTTTTGGAGGAAGAAGCGTAATGTGAAAAACGATGATCAAAATCCCGAAATGACGAGATTGGTGCTCTTCATGGTGTGTCATGCATGCAACATGTGTTGTCCACATCTTTAAACAATGTTGCTTCGTCAGCATCCTCCAAATCATCCCATCCGTCCTCTTAATCCATCAAATATCTAAGTTTTTAGCATAAGATGCAAGGACAACCTAGGCTAACTTATGTGAGGCCGGTGAAGACTTCTTTATTTCTATTGTCAAGTTGTTGCGTAAAACTGTCATCAGAATTCTCATCCAAAATCTCGGTCATTATATAGTTTGCATTGAAGCGTATACATCTTCATAATAAGGATTCTGATAAACAGTCGAAAAGAAATATTAGAACATCTCAATGATGAGATCGATTAGTATAAGGTGCAACATTATTACGCACGAAGTGACATCTGCAATAGTTTTTTTTTTTAAATGGAAATCCTAAATGCAAAGGAAGGACTATCCATCTTCCCTAGATCTTTAAAACTTTTGACAGTGAGCTCTAATATATCTTTCAAAAGATCGTTGTGGAGTGGTGTATTGGATGCCATTATTTTCAGGATGTTGCTCTCTAGCCGGTCTAGGTTCATCGTTTATGCCAGCCTGATCATGTTGAGTACTGCAATTCATATATGTGGCTATCTCGCCCAGCAAGAAAGATGTGACCATTATCTGTGCATGCTACACAATTCATGGTTTACACCATCACATGGTATTGTATACTCGGGCAATGGTTGCAAATAAAGTTCGGCATACGGATCTGTTCCATCACCACTACTACTGCAGCATACGCCCAGTAAAATCAACTCAACAGGAGTAGCTAGAACCAAAAGATATTGTATGGTTTCCACAAAAATTCCAGGCTTAGCTTTGGCAAGACCAACAACAAAAATGTGTTGCTCCTCACCTACTATACTCTGGGCACTGTCCATCCCATTTATCAAACCACCAAAGAAACAGAGAGTTGTCAACAGAAGCCCAGGCCCTTCGAATTTCAGGAAATATACCACAAAGGGTTGTCCCTTCACCTCCAGCTTCATTGTAACAATCTACCAAAACTGGTGGCATATCTCTAGCATTAACCACTTCAATAGGATGAGGCCACTACTGGATAGTTGAATGGCTGAATTTTCATGTGCTATTAGTGCTAGGACATTCTTCGCTAATCATTTTTGCTGGTGGACAAGGCTTGCATTTTACAAGCCATGGAAGTCCAGAAATTGTAACAAGATCTAAATCTGATGAAAACAAGGAAGAATAATGTTGGATATGGGTTCCTTCCGATTGATGAGTGCATAGAGTCTTAGAGTCTTCCCAAGAAGGTAGTTGTAGACCGCTCCCACTATTCCTCCAATAATTCAAGTATTAGCACAGGATCAACAAATTGATACTTTGAACGTCATCGAACTCAAATCAAACATTATCAGGCCACCATTTCCAAAGAGGCCATATTTTCCACTTTCACAATAATTTATGAATCCCTTCAGCACTACAGTTGACCACTGCTGTGGTGAAAAATTTTCTCCAAAGAAGAGCACTTCACCACCATGTTGTTATTTCAAGTGTTCTAGTGAGAGACCCCAAAACACGAACTTTCTTCCCAAAAGGCCCTACAAGGCCTTCAACAATCTGATACAAGTTAGAGGTAATTTATAAGCTTGATGTGATCCTCAAACACATTTGGGATGACGACACTAAGTAGAGAGATTTTCAAAATCTGTTACAACATAGGATCCATCTAGGGATGGTACTTTCCAGTAAAGTGCCAAGAACAGTAGACCACGTGCCTGCATCAATAAAGTGACCTGCAAAAATCCTAAACCTCATCATGTAGTTCCTTCCAACAATCCGAGCAGTGGAGGATTTCAACATTTGAGACCAGTGGAGCTGCCAACAAAAACATGTAGAGTCTACGAACCAAGGAGTCGCCAGGTGAACAATCATAGCCAATCGAATTTCTATCCCATGTTCACCATTAGTAGATAGATCAAACCTTTGTCGTATCCCAGGGAATATAACTTTGTCCTTCGTCCTCGGCAGCAGCGCCAAAAAAATGTTGTCGCAAGAGTTGACTCTAGGCTGTAATAGAGCCAAGCCTTAGCACATTTTTAAAAAAAATAAAAAATTATTTATTGTTCAGAACTTGACTTGGGTTGCAGCAAGCCAATCCATGAAAATTGATTTTGAGTGTACTTCTGACCTAATACACTCAGAGATAGTTCTCTTAATAGCCAAGGGCTCTTTACTCATAAATATTCAATAATCACAGTAAGAAGGCCAGATTTCTTATAGGAGAAGATTTTTAATAACGTTGGGGGTTTCATGGATTTGAAAATACCTATTGGGCGATGGAGTCAAGTGAAAACTAGAGAAAAGAGATTATAGCAGTGATCGTATTACTTGCGGAAAATGAGGCAAAATAAGTCTATCTTTCAGCTATAGATAATCATGATATAATAGTAGAAAAAGAAAAGGAAAAGACCATCACAGTGAAAGCATCTATCAAGGATGAGTTCTCACTACAACTTTGGAGGAAAAAACTAAAGACTGATAACTTGATGCAGAGCACTTATCTGGAGTGAATTCTGACCAGTCACCATTGAAAACAGAACTCTTATCAACTGTGTGTAAGGAGCATGTAAAACAAATTCCAAACAAATTTTAACTCAGTCGTTAAAAGAAAAGATAGATAATATGACAAAAAGAGAACATAGTGAAAGAAATGACCGTGATGAATCTCATAATATCAAGTCAACATGTCACTCTGTATAACTCCATTCCGGCTTTCAAAATAACTCTGCATTCAAAAGGAGCTCTCTCCAAAGAGGTTTCCCCCAGGATCCCCCCCTTTGTTACAATGAATGAACCTCTATATAAATTCCCTCTCTCAAGGAGGTTGAATCCGTGTCATAAGATAGCTAACTGAAAATGAACTAACTTCAACCATCTTTAACTAATCATAATAGTAATCTAAATTAATTTAAAAGAACAAATAAATCCTAATTTCCAGTGAACTGTCTATAGGAGTGTATGCATTTGATTCGCCTCCATGCGCAAAAATCTCTGTAGTTGTCGGGATTTCTTAATGAATAACTAGATCAACATTAGGAATATCAAGACCACGGACAGCTACATCAGTAGAAAATTAGCATGTTAAAATGTCCCTCGCAAAAGCCAACAAGAGTTTTCTCTTGTTGATTTTGTGAAATATTACCATGCGAAGGTTCACAAGAAAGGACCGGACCCAGTGCCACTGACAAACTATCTGCATCTCACTTTGTTTGAGTGAAGACGATACATTTTCCCCCTTTACCATATTCAATTATCAAAGGGTTGATAATGGAGTGTTTCCCATAGTTGGATGTAGCAATAGAATAAAGTGATATTCCGTCTGCCAACTTCTGAGATGATTCACCAACAAGATCAATAACAATAGGATCATTTAAATATTTCCTCGAAAGCCTCTGCACCCAGACAGACATTGTAGCAGGAAAAATCACACTCTGGCATTTTTTCGGCAACCTCGCCATAATAACCTCAATGTCTTCATCAACACCATGGATGCGATCTCTTCTGAACTATTGAACCCAACCAATATAATTCTGGTCTTCAACAGATAAGGTCATGGTTTTTTTCATTTGCCCTGGAACCCTCAAACCGAAGAGGACCAGGATTCCTATAGATATCATCCATGAAAAATCATGTTACATTACGCATTAACAACTAATATGGCCTACCCTTCAAATCTACATTAGCAGGGTGAACAACCGGCTTTCCAATGAAAGAGGCATGTTGCCCCGTAGCCATCTCTTAACAGTCATCATTGTCGTGATTGAAGCATCACCACATTGCCACTACGATAGAGGCTTCTTCAAGTTTATTATAGTTGTTGTGTAATAATTCAACCCAGCACCTAAGAGATGATAAGAAATATGGCCAAGGGCATATGCATAGTCAAAGTTTGATGGTAAAGATTCTCAAGCTTGATAGCCAAAGAAGTGACAAATAACATTGAATTTCTTTCCTTTTTTTGTTCTTTGAACACCTAAGCGCAATGCTTTTGTCATGTATCAAAACTCATCACCCTCTACACGCACAATTTTGTCCCTTCGGTGCAAAAATGGAACCATGAATCAACTTTTGGACTTTCGGAGGAAGAAGCGTAATGTGAAAAACGATGATCAAAATCCCGAAATGACGAGATTGGTGCCATGGTGTTTCGTGCATGCGGCATTTGTTGTCCATGTCTTTAAATAATGTTGCTTCGTCTGCATCATCCAAATCATCCCGTCCATCCTCTTAATCCATCAAATATCTAATTTTTTAACACAAGATGCAAGGACAACCCTGGCTAACTTATGTGAGGCCGGTGAAGACTTCTTTATTTCTGTTGTCAAGTTGTTGTGTAAAACTGTCATCAGAATTCTCATCCAAAATTGCGGTCATTATATAGTTTGCATGGAAGCGTATACATCTTCAGAATAAGGATTCTGATAAACAGATGAAAACCAATATTAGAACATCTCAATGATGAGATCGATTAGTACAAGGTGCAACATTATTATGCACGAAGTGACATCTACAATAGTTTTTTTTTTTAAATGGAAATCCTAAATACAAAGGAAGGACTGTCCATCTTCCCTAGATCTTTAAAAATTTTGACAGTGAGCTCTAATATATCTTTCAAAAGATCATTGTTGAGTGGTGTATTGGATGCCATTATTTTCAGGATGTTTCTCTCTAGCCGGTCTACGTTCATCGTTTATGCCAGCCTGATCGTGTTGAGTACTGCAATTCATATATGTGGCTATCTCGTCCAGCAAGAAAGATGTGACCATTATCTTTGCATGCTACACAAGTCATGGTTTACACCATCAGATGGTATTGTATACTCGGGCAATGGTTGCAAAGAAAGTTTGGCATACGGATCTGTTTCATCACCACTACTACTGCAACATACGCCTAGTAAAATCAACTCAACAGGAGTAGCTAGAACCAAAAGATATTGTATGGTTTCTACAAAAATTCCAGGCTTAGCTTTGGCAATACCAACAACACAAATGGGTTTCTCCTCACCTACTATACTCTGGGCATTGTCCATCCCATTTATCAAACCGCCAAAGAAATAGAGAGTTGTCAACAGAAGCCTAGGCCCTTCAAATTTTAGGAAATATACCACAAAGGGTTGTCCCTTCACCTCCAGCTTCATTGTAATGGTCTACCAGAACTGGTGGCAATTCTCTAGCATTAACCACTTCAATAGGATGAGGCCACTACTGGATAGTTGAATGGCTGAAGTTTCTTGCGCTATTAGTGCTAGGACATTCTTCGTTGATCATTTTCTCTAGCAGACAAGGCTTGCATTTTACAAGCCATGGAAGTCCAGAAATTGCAACAAGATGTAAATATGAAGACAACACAGGCAAGAAGAATGTTGGATATAGGTTCCTTCTGATTGATGAGGGCATAGAGTCTTAGAGTCTTCCCAAGAAGGTAGTTGTAGACCGCTCCCACTATTCCTCCAATAATTCCAAGTATTAGCACAGGATCAACAAATTGATACTTTGAACGTCACCGAACTCACATCAAACATTATCAGGCCACCATTTCCAAAGAGGACATATTTTCCACTTTCACAATAAGTTATGAATCCCTTCAGCACCACAATTGACCACTGCTGTGGTGAAAAATTTTCTCCAAAGAAGAGGACTTCACCACCATGTTGTTATTTCAAGTGTTCTAGTGAGAGACCCCAAAACACGAACTTTCTTCCCAAAAGGCCCTATAAGGCCTTCAACAATCTGATACAAGTTAGAGGTAATTTATAAGCTATATGCGATCCTCAAACACATTTGGGATGAAGACACTAAGTAGAGTACCATACCATTGTCAATGCATACCATACCAATGCATTGGAAATGGTATGGTATGGTATGGTATGGTATGGTATTGTATGTATGCATTGGCATACCAATGCATACCATACCATCTCCATTTCCATTTCCAATTCCAATTCATATCATACTATACCATACCATACCATACCATTCCATGCCATACCATTTCCAATGAGTACCATACAATTTTAAGGAAATCCATAGCATTGTATGCATTGTATGGTATGCATTGGCAATGTTATGGTATGATATGGTATGGTATGCGTTGGAAATGAAAATGGTATGCATTTCCTTTCCATTTCCTTTGGTATGCATTGGCATTGGCAATGGAAATGCATACAATACCATACCATTTCCATTTCCATTGCCAATGCCAATGAATACCATAGCATACCATACCACTGCCAATGGTATTCTATGGTATACAATAGTATGATATGGTATGGTATGAATTGGTATTGGAAATGGAAATGGTAAACATTGATATGGTATGACTTGCCTTGACATTGTCGTATATGGTATGCATTTGCAATGGTATGGTATGGTATGCATTGGCATTGGCAATGGAAATGGAAATGGTATGGTATAGTATGCATTTCCATTGACAATTCCAATGCATACCATACCATACTATACCATACAATACCATCTCCATTTCCATTGCCAATGTCAACGCATGTCATACCATACCATACCATTTTCAATGCATACCACACAAGGAAATGGAACGGAAATGCATACCATACCATACCATACCATTTCCATTTCCATTTACAATGCATACCATACCATAGCATACCATTTCCAATACCATAGCATACCATAGCATACAATTTCCAATACCATAGCATACCACACAATAGCATATCATTGATATTTCCAATGCATACCATACCGTTGCCAATGACAATGCATACCATACCAATGTATACCATTGACATTGCCAATGCATACCATACCAATGCTTACCACGGACATTGTCAATGCATACCATTTCCATTTCCAATGCATACCATTTCTATTTCCAATAAATACCATACCATTTCTATTTCCATTGCCAATGCCAATGCATACCATACAATTGCAAGGAAATGAATACCATTGTATGCATCATATGGTATGCATTGGAAATGGTAAGGTATGGTATGGTATGCATTGGAAATGGTAAGGTATGGTATGGTATGCATTGGCAACGGAAATGGAAATGGTATGCAATGCCTTTCCATTTCATTGTATTGCATGCATTGGCAATGGTATGGTATGCATTGGCATTGGAAATTGCAATGGAAATGGTATGGTATGGTATGCATTGGAATTGGAAATGGAAATGAAAATGGTATGGTATGGAATTCATTGGAATTGGAAATGTCAATGCATACCATACCATACCATTTCCATTAAGAATGACAATGCATACCTAACCATACCATACCATTTCCAATGGTATGCTATGGTATGCTATGTGATGCAGGAGCATCGCTCCAAGCCAGCTATGTGCCATCCAACCAGCACACCCAACACGTGTTCAATGGAGAGGAGAGGCGCAACCCTCTCACTTTCAAATTTCAAATTTGAAAAATGTATTTAATGATTGTAAGGCTGGTAGAGCCAAAATCCATGCATGTGCGCAGGCTTTAGATAAAGGTTTCCTTAATTAGTTGTAAGGTTGAGATCTAGATCCGATTTGGACTAGACAACCATTCAATGTAATTGAATGCAAATTAATGAGAGTTGGTGAGGATGGAGGGAAGCGCTTGAGTAGCCCCCTTTTGTAAAAACATCTTCTTTTGTTTTCAGTAGAGTAGTTAGGTAGAGAAAAGGAAAAATAGAGAGAATAGGGAGAAGAGAGGAGAGCCGAGACTCTGTTGCAGTCTGAGCTCGAACACATTGTAATCAAACATTGATGTTAATACAAGCAGTATTTCCTGCATATGTGTTTTCTATGTGTTTATGTGTCTTTTATGAATGTTGTGTGTCCATTCATGCTGTAGATGTATGTTAAGTTCCATCTGCAGGAGATAGAAAGATTTTCCTATCTATGAGTTCTTTGATTTCAGGTTTGGGTTCTTTGTGGCTTCATGCAAAAGAGTGCATGACAAAGTACTGTGGTCTCTGTAAGCTAGTGCAAGGAGTGCACTTCTGAATTATGCGTAATTTAGACAAAGACATGCCAGTAAGGTGCACCAGAGGAAGTCATTGACTCAAGGAGGAAGCCTCAAGGTTGTTGAACACCTTGAAGGAGAAACTGTGTAGAGGAGAGCAGAGAGAGGAGAAGCAGAATTGTTGAGAATTTTTTAAAGGCTCTGCTAGGAGGGCATTGAGCAAATGCACAGGATGCATTGAGCCAGTGCATAGAGTGCACTTCTGAATTCTATGGAATTTGGACATATTTGTGCCAGGAGGACGCACTAGAGGAAGTATTAGACCCAGGGAGAAACCTCAAGGTTGTTGAACACCTTGGAGGTAGGACTATGCAGAGGAAGGCATAGAGATAAAAAAATCACTGAAGGTTCTGTGGAAGCTCTGCCAAGAGGGAATTGAGCAAGTGCATAGAGTGCACAAAAGAATTCTATTTCAAGTTCAGAGAGAAAATAGAGTCACTAAGGATTATGGAGAACTCTGCTAGGTGGGCATTGAGTTGGTGCAAGTGTGAACAGAAGGAACTCTTGTTCAATTTATATTGGGAAAAGAAGTGTCACAAAGGGAGACACTCATAGGGTTACTAAACACCCTACAGGCTCAACAAAGCATGCATGAGAAGGAAGTTGCCAGAGGGCACTTATATCCCTTCAAGGAGAGAAAGGGACAGAGGCACTTTGAGGTCAGAGCTACAGATAAGCTTAGAAGAGATAGCATAATTATGTGAAAGAACCCTGGAAGGAGTCGCAGAGGCCAAGAAAACCCTTTAGAGGGTTCAGAGTTTGAGGAGCTCAGGAGGGACAACGTTCTTAGAATACAGATGGGAACCAAGGTTGTAGGCTTTGCAGTAGAGACAAAGGCCAAGGCATTTTGGAGCAAGAAATATTCCAAAGGAAGAAGGGCATGCTCAAGGTAGAGCACAATTGTTGTTAGATCAGCTGGAGAGGAGAGATCTGGGTCATTGAATTCTACATCCAGATGCACATAGGAAAGAACACAAGAGTGCAAGAGATTAGATCTGGGCCATCAGATCTAGTGCAAAGGACCGATAGCCATCAGATCTGGAGGAAGGTGCACAAATTTTAACCTCTGGGAGGTTTCATAAGAGAAGATATGAAATGGATGGTGGAGAAGTGTGAAATGCCATGATTTGTTGGATGAGAAGCAGTAGGAGACATTGGTTCCCCTTTGGAGTGGGATTTCAGCATTTTGGCATTTTAGGGTTCGGCATTTCGACAATCCTGATGACAAGGAGTTGGGGCACTTTGCATTGAAAACCCCAAAGTCATGAAACATGATGTGTTTTTGGAGTAGGGATGTGGTCCCAGAGGAAGAAACGATTTCATCATTTCGGCATTTTGGCATTTCGGGGTCTGGGAGATCGAAGGAACAAGAATCGTTTGTAGCCGGAATCGCATAATCACGAATTCCAAAATCCAGAAAAGTGGACCATGGTCATGGGTAGATTTCAAAATTTTGGGACTCAGGTGTTCGAAAGGTCAAGAGTCTGGAGACGTGGAGTCCTGACTCACAAAATCGTGAAACCCCAAAAACATTTAGAGGAATAGCACGAGCCAAAGCTCGTTAAGCCCTTTTCGGCATTTCGGGACCCAGGTGTTTGAGAGGCCAGGAGTCGAGAGACGTGGAGTCCTGACTCACGATATCATGAAAGCCTGAAAGAATTCAAAGGAATAGCACCCCTTTTCATCATTTTGGCATTTCGAGGTTCGGAAAGTAGAGGAGGTAGTGGCTTGGGTCGCTGCATTTCAAACTCCCGGCTATCGAAATCTCGATACAGCCGGGACCATTGGTTCGAGGGAGAACTCTATTTCGGGTTCAGTGAGAAGGAGGTGAAGACTCATGCCTAGTGCACGTTGTGCAGGTGGGGTTTTTGTAGAAGAACCTGTGGATCGAATTCGTGGGGTTCCAGTGAGGGCCCAAAAGAACTATTTTAGTTTTGTGAATTAGAAAAAGATCGATCCTGTGCTAATCTTTGCCCGAGGGTTGGGGGTCTGCATCAATTTGGTATCAGAGATTGATTTTTTGTTTGTATATAACAGGCATAAGGAGGCAGAAGGAAAAGAAAACAATACTCTCATACGCATCAAGTGGTATCAAATCTTGATTTTCTCTGTATATTGTAGGCAGAGGGAGCCATAGGAAAAGGAAGACAGAGTGTGGAAGCTCTGTGATGATTGTTGTAAGGTGCGCAACAGTCAATAGAAAGTCAGGAGGACTATAGGAAAGGATGGAAACACTCACGGTTACAGAGTGATAGAAACAAGTTTTCCAGGAGGGTAGACAGGAATAGGAAGATGGCTACTGAAGGCCATGTATGCGGTGGAAAGAAGAACCACCAGTAGTAGAGAAAATATGAGATGGATGAAGAGATCTTTTAGATAAGGGCGAGGATGGAAGAGCTTGCACTGCGGGTGCAGCAGAACGCAAAGAGGAATTGGGTATATGAATGGCCCATGAAAAAGAAGGTGAAGTGGCCAGTCAAGAAATTATTGGCCAAAGGACAGTGAAGGTTGTTAATAGGATGGCTGAGGAATGATGAATGCCTCAGAGGTGAACAGGAAATGGTTCACATCTATGAGTCAGAATCTAGAAGAAATCTCAGTGATGATGAGGAGGAGAGATCACTAGAAGATATCATAAATTGCTAGGTGGGGATAAATGGACTTTCAAATTGTTAGGTGGGCAATAGAAAGAGATCAAGTGAAGGTCTCGTATACTGCTAGGAGGTCGGTGCTAAAATTTCAAACTGTCAAGTGGGAAATGAGATGGGATCATTGGATCTCATAGACTGGCAAGTGGGCAGAAGAAAATTCCCAAATTGCCAGGTGGGCAGGGGAAAGGAGATGAGACTATCTGAGAGTCTCATGAACTCAGAGGAGAGTTCAGATCAACAAGGAGAGTTGACAAAGAAGATGAGCTCAGAGGTGAGTTCATATCAACATGGATAACTAATAGAGAAGGAAGATCAGAAGAGCATTCTGATGATTGGAGGGATAAAAGTATTCTTTCCATATAGCCCGGTTGAGGCCAACACGTGTGTTGCCAATGCAACAACAATAGAAAGATAGCCAGTTGTGATTGTCAAAGAGATGAAGCAGATGTCAGAAGATTCCCAAGGAGAAGAAGAGGAGCACACAGTTGATATGCTCACTCCTTGGGAGGAGTTAGAAATTCTGGAGGATTGGTTGAACCATCCAGAACTAGTAGATGACTGACGAGAGCAGAAAATCATGTCAATGTTAGCAGAGGAGCATTATGAGGAATCACTCATAAATTTCAGCCAGGGAGCTCAATAGATGATGACTATAGTGTTGAGGCATGCAACAATAGAAGGTGAAGGCAAATTCCAGTCTAAGGAGAAGCTAGAGGAAGTCGGAGATGCACCAGTAGGAGAACTGGCAGAAGAAAAGTTGTCAGAAGGGGAAGATGAGAAGAGACTTAGTGATCAGACTGCAGAACTAAATTTTGCAGCAGAGTGGCAAGCTGAGGCCATAGAGGAAGAAAATAGCATGGGGGATCTAGTTGATCTGCCCACTGATAAGGACAAGGAAATGCAGTTGAGGAGACTGCATAAAGAGAGCCAACCCTGGGAGTAGCTAGATGAGGTGATTGAAGGAATTAGAAGGCTGATGTTGAAGTCAGCACTAGAAGCAGTCAGCGAGGAGGAGGTGAGCATAGGAGAACCTGCCATAGCAGCAGGGAAACATATGTAGTAGTAGCAGTGAAGCAGTGGAGCAGATGGAAAACTCCAAAGAACTATTTGGGATCCATGTGGATTTCAACAGCAGTGCTCGGAAGCTCATGATTTTTGTAGAAGAGGAGTATGATGTAGGAGCATCGGTCCAAGCTAGCTACGCACTAGCCAACCAGCACACCCAACACATGTTCAATGGAGAGGAGAGGTGCAGCCCTCTCACTTTCAAATTTCAAATTTGAAAAATGTATTTAGTGATTGTAAGGTTGGTAGAGCCAAAAGCCATGCATGTGCACAGGATTTAGATAAAGGTTTCCTTAATTAGTTGTAAGGCTGAGATCTAGATCCGATTCAAACTAGACATCCATTCAATGTAATTGAATGTAAATTAATGAGAGTTGGTGAGGATGGAGGGAAGCGCTCGAGGATCCCCCTTTTGTAAAAACATCTTCTTTTGTTTTCACTAGAGTAGTTAGGTAGAGAAGAGGCAGAATAGAGAGAATAGGGAGAAGAGAGGAGAGTCAAGATTCTATTGCAGTCCGAGTTCGAACACATTGTAATCAGACATTGATGTTAATACAAGAAATTTTTCCTGCATATGTGTTTTCTATTTGTTTATGTGTCTTTTATGAATGTTGTGTGTTCATTCATGTTGTAGATGTATGTTAAGTTCCATTTGCAGGAGATAGATAGATTTTCCTATCTATGAGTTCTTTGATTTCAGGTTTGGGTTCTTTGTGGCTTCATGCAAAGGAGTGCATGATAGAGTAATGCGGTCTCTATAAGCCAGTGCAAGGAGTGCACTTCTGAATTCTGTAGAATTTAGACAAAGACGTGCCAGTAGGGCGCACCAGAGGAAGTCATTGACTCAAGGAAGAAGCCTCAAGGTTGTTGAACACCCTGAAGGAGAAATAGTGTAGTGGAGAGCACAGAGAGGAGAAGCATAATTGCTGAAAATTCTGTAAAGGCTCTGCTAGGAGGGCATTGAGAAAATGCACAGGATGCATTGAGCCAATGCATGGAGTGCACTTCTGAATTCTACAGAATTTGGACAGAGTTGTGTCGGGAGGATGCACTAGAGGAAGTATTAGACCCAAGGAGAAACCTCAAGGTTGTTGAACACCTTGAAGGTAATACTGTGCAGAGGAAGGCACAGAGATAACAGAATCACTAAAGGTTCTGTGGAAGCTCTGCCAAGAGGGAATTGAGCAAGTGCATAGAGGGCACAGAAGAATTCTATTTCAAGTTCAGAGAGAAAACAGAGTCACTAAGGATTATAGATAACTCTTCAAGGTGGGCATTGAGTTGGTGCAAGTGTGCACAGAAGGAACTCTTGTTTGAGTTTTGTTGGGAAAAGAAGTGTCACAGGAGGAGACACTCACAGGGTTACTGAACACCCTGTAGGCTCAGCAAAGTGTGCCTGAGAAGGAAGTTACCAGAGGGCACTTACATCCCTTCAAGGAGAGAAAGGGATAGAGGCACTTTGAGGTTAGAGCTATAGATAAGCTCAGAAGAGATAGCACAATTGTGTGCAAGGACCCTGCAAGGAGTTGTAAAGGCTAAGAAAACCCTTTGGAGGGTTTAGAGTTTGAGGAGTTTAGGAGGGACAACATTCTTAGAATAGAAGCAGGAGCCAAGGTTAGAGGCTTCATAGAGCACAACTGTCATTAGATCAGCTGGAGAGGAGAGATCTGGGTCGTTGAATTCTACGTCCAGACGCATGCAGGAAAGTGCACAAGAGAGCAGAAGATTAGATCTGGGCCATTAGATCTAGTGCAAAGGACCGATAGCCATCAGATCCAGAGGAAGGTGCACAAAGTTTATCCTCTAGGAGGTTGCATAGGAGAAAAGATGAAACATAAGGTGGAGACGCTTCGTGGAGAAGTGTAAAATGCCATGAGTTGTTGGATGAGAAGCAACATGAGCCATTGATTCCCCTTTGGAGTGGGATTTTGGCATTTTAGCATTTCGGGGTTCGACATTTTGAGAATCCTGATGACAAGGAGTTGAGGCACTTTTCATTGAAAACCCCGTAGTCGCAAAACACGATGTGTTTTTGGAGTAGGGTTGTGGTCCCGGAGGAAGCAACCATTTTGGAATTTCAGCATTTTGGCATTTCGGGGTCCGAGAGATCGAAGGACCAAGAACCGTCTACAGCCAGAATCGTGGAATCGAAAATTCTGAAATCTCGAAAAGTGGACGATTGTCACCAGAAGATTTCAACATTTCGGGACCCGGGTGTTCTAAATGCCAGGAGTCGAGAGATGTGGAGTCCCAACTCGCAAAATCATGAAACCCTGAAAACATTCAGAGGAATAGCATGAGCCAAAGCCCGTTAATCCCTTTTCATCATTTCGAGACCCAGGTGTTCGAGAGGCTAGGAGTTGGGAGATGTGGAGTCCCGACTCATGATATCGCAAAATCCTAAAAGCGTTTGGAGGAATAGAACCCCTTTTCGGCATTTCAGTGTTTTGGGGTTTGGAAAGTAGAGGAGGCAGTGGTTTGGGTCACTGCATTTCAAACTCCTGGTTATCGAAATCCCGATATAGCCGGGACCATTGGGTCAAGGGAATCTATTTTGGGTTCTGTGAGAAGGAGGTGAAGACTCATGACTAGTGCACATTGTATAGGTGGGGTTTTCATGGAAGGACCTGTTGATCGAATTCATGGGGTTCCAGTGAGGGCCCAAAAGAACTATTTCAGTTATGTGAATTCAAAGAAGATCGATCCTGTGCGGATCTTGGGCCAAGGGTCAGGGGTCTGCATCACTATGCTATTCTATGGTATACTATGGTATGTTATGCTATGGTATGAAATGGTATCCTATGGTATGGTATACATTGGAAATGGAAATGACAATGGTATGCATTTCCTTGCCATTCCTTTGTATGGTATGCATTGGCAATGAAATGGTATGGTATGGTATGGTATTGTATGGAATGGTATGCATTGGAATTGGTATGGTATGTTATGGTATTCATTGGCAATGGAAATGGAAATGGTATGCATTTCATTTCCATTGCATTGTATGGTATGAATTCACAATGGTATGGTATGGTATGGTATGCATTGGCATTGGAAACGAAAATGGAAATGGTATAGTATGGTATGGTATGGTATGGTATGCATTGGAATTGGCAATGGCAATGCATACCATACCATACCACACCATACCATTGCAATTTCCATTGCCAATGCCAATTCATACCATACCAATTGAATGCATGCAATGCATACCATACCAATGAAATGCATGCAATGCATACCATACCATTTCCATTTTCATTACCAATGCCAATGCATACCATACCATACCATACCATATCATTTCCAATGCATATGATACAATGGCAAGGCAGTGTATACCATTGTATGCATTGTATGGTATGCATTGGAAATGGTATGGTTTGGTATCCCATGGTATGCATTGGCACTGTCAATGGTATGAATGGACTTGCAATTTCCTTGTATGGTATGGTATATATTGGAATTTGAAACTCCAATAGAAATGGAATGGTATGGTATGGTATGGTATGCATTGGCTTTGGAAATGGCAATGGATACCATAACATACCATACCATACCACAATGCATACCATACCATACCATATCATACCATAAAAGGCCATGGAAAGGAAATGCATACCATTCCAACGCATACCATTTCCATTTCCAATGCATAACATACCATATCATACCATTTCTAATACCATAACATACCATACCATAGCATATCATTGCTATTTCCAATGCATACCATACCATTTCATACCATTGTCATGCAATATATACCATACCAATGCAATGCATACCATACCAATGCATAGAATTTCCATTGCCAATACATACCATTGCCTATGCATACCATACCATTTCCAATTCATACCATACAATGGAAAGGAAATAGATACCATTGTATGTATTGTATGGTATGCATTGCCAATGGTATGGTATGGTATCCATTGGCAATGGCAATGACAATGGTATGCATTTCCTTTACATTTCCTTGTAAGGTATGCATTGACAATGGTATGGCATTATTTGTTATGGTATGCATTAGCATTGGCAATGGCAATGCATACCATACCATACCATACCATACCATACCATACGATTGAAATTTCCATTGCCAATGCATACGATTTCCATTGCCAATGCATACCATTTCTATTGTCAATGCATACAATATCATTTCTATTTCCATTTCCAATGCCAATTCCAATTCATACCATACCATACCATACCATTTCCAATGCATACCAGACAATGACGATGCAATGCATACCATTGTATGCATTGTATGGTATGAATTGACAATGGTATGGTATTCATTGGCAATGGAAATGGAAATGGAAATAGAAATGGTATGCATTTCCTTGTCATTGCCTTGTATGGTATGCATTGGAAATGGTATGGTATGGTATGGTATACATTGGCATTTTTAATGGCAATGGAAATGGTATGGTATGCACTGGAATTGGAAATGGAAATGCATACCATACCATACCATACCATTTCCATGCAATGCACACCATACCAATGCAATGCATACCATACCAATGCAATGAATGCAATGCATGTCATACCAATGCAATTCATACCATTTCCATTGCCAACGCATACCATTTCCATTTCCATTGCCAATGCATACCATAACATAGAATACCATTTCCAATGCATACCATACCATTGCCATTGTCATTTCAAATGCATACCATAACATAGAATAAAATTGCCAATGAATACCATACCATACCATTGCTTGATGTCTTAAATATTCTAGGGTTGTTATGTGTCATATTGCATTTAAGAAAGAATTTGTCATCTAAACCCTAGTTTATACTTGCATTTTCATCCCCTTTCATTTAATGATTACTTGCGTTGAGGGTTTTTATATTTATCCTATTTTAAATTAGTTAATATCAGTTATTGGCTTGGTGAGGCATGGAAATTTTATGGCATGACATTGGAAAGTTATATTTATTATTATATAGGTTAAAATGAGAATCTACATGACAAGGCATGAGAAACTACATGACAATGGAATGACATAAAATGTCTTGTAAATTCATGGAAATGGCATGTTTTGGCAAGGCATAGCATTGTTATGGAAATTTTATGATATTGCAAGGCATGTAAATGTCATGGCATGGATTGGCAAGGCATGGAAATGGCATGGAAAGGTTTGAAAATGGCATGGCATGGAATGAATTGTAAAGGAATGAAAATGGCATGGAAAGATTTGAGAATGGTGTGGAAATTCCAATGGCATGACATGGAATGACTTGGAAATGAATGACAATGGCATGGCATCAACAGGTTTTTAGGATTGGGTTTGGGAGGGTTCTTTGTCTCCTTGTGTGCTCTAACTGAAAAATTGGGTAGGAATGTGCAATAAACTCTCATAGATGGTGAAGGGAAAAGAATAATGGTTTCAAGCCTCCCTAGAGAAATTTTGGTAGCATAAAATTAATTTTTGTAGTGTGTCATGAAATGTAAGATCAAAACCTTTATCTGTAGGTGGAAAAGGATATCCATTCTAAGATCTAGTTTCCATGTGAAGTATCTCGTTCTATTGATCAAAATCAATAAGTTTAGTGGAAATCATGGAAGACTAAATAAATGTTATTAATAATTGATGGGTTTAACAAAATCACATACACCCACTACACAATCTAAACAAACATGTGCATTAATGAGTCCTTGAATAGTCTTTTTTGAGTTTATGAAGGGTTACGCATAAATCAAATGATTTTATATATGCCATGCATAGAAAGAGGGGAATAATGTGTGCACCCTAGAAAATAACATTGAGATGAAATTGTTAAGTAATTTACAATTATGTAGAAGATACATGAGAAAATTTATTTCTATAATAAATTATTGTAATATGACTTTTTTAAGGTCACAATATTTTCAAGTGACCACTATTTGAGTGTGGATTTTCATTGGATTTAGATAGATATAATTCAAGAGGTAGTCCATATTATTGGATGTGAGTTAGAATATGGATATCCACAACATTCATGTAAATAATTCGAAAGGAATGATCTATTGATGATGTAGAGATACATGGTTGATTAGAAAACAATGCTACTTGAGAACCATTAATTTTTTTGGGATTTAGAACTTATAAATATTTTCCACCATAAGTTATTCCTTAATGCATAATGAAAGTATTTATAATCACTTTAGAAACAAATCAAGGGATTAATACACATAAAAATTCATACACTTTGAAATTCATATATTCATCAACATCAAATGTAGAAACAATGAGAATAATAAAAAACATGCCATGAAATGTGTGTTTGTGTGTGTGTGTGTGTGTGTGTACTTAACATCATATAAATTGTGCATTTTTTACAAAATTGAAACTCGTGCCTAGTATACAAAGTGACAAAAAGTGCCCTAACATAAAAAAGCCTCTATATCGTGGCCTAGCTACAAAATGGTAGTAGTTGGTTAATCATCTATGATTTCCATCTTCGCCCACCTGGGAGCATCTTGGAAATATATCTTTCTTCTCTTGCTCAAGGATGCACCTCTGACGCAGACCCCCACCTCAACAAGGTATTCTTGGCCTCCTAGCCCATGGATCTTCGAACTCCCTTGAGATGAAATGGCTCATTGATTCCCAACTGGAATCTCCAAATAATGTAACCATAGGGTCCTTCTTAGGAGTTACATGAACATAAACAAGTGCTAGGAATGAACCCCCGCACCACGTGACCACCAACGTGACCACAAACTCAACTCAATAGGTGCGTCGCATTTCGTGATATAATAAACCTTACTGAAATGCACTCCGACTCTTCCAAGTCTCGAAGTCCCGAAATGGGCTAACGGTCCTTAAATCCTCCCTTATATCTCTTGTGGTGACCCATGGCTGTGACTTGGGGATCAACCTCTGAGCATGTCAGGATTTCCCATATCAAGGTTCGTGATGCAAGGTTCCTCCCTTTACCTGATAGGCGAAATCATGATGTTCCTTTGCCGTAGATCAACGATCCAGATTCTTCCATGATCTAATGGTCCATATCCTATCAAGATTTCACGAATAGGGATTTCACGACTTCCGGGTAGTCGTTCCCTCCACACATAGGATTCCTAAAATTCCAAAATTCAAAGAACTAGATCAAATATTCTGATCGCATCAGGATTTCATGTATCATGAATTCCGACAATTGTTTCCTTCAAACTCCCGACTCCCGAAATGCCAAAATTTCAGAGTGTCAATTGACGAACCACACTCCTTTGAATCTAACGGTTTCTATCCCTCATGATATTGTGACCTTTTAAATACAGTTTCCTTTGTCTTCTCCGTTGATATACTAGATACAATGGTCTAGGAAAAATAAGTGGTTCTCCCTCCGACGAATTTGAACTGTCCATTAAAACTTTTGATAACTCCTTCCAAATAATTCAACGTCCTTCCTCCTGAACTTGATTTCTGCTAGGGGACTTCAAAATTCATTCTTCCTTCGAGATATTTGAAGTCTCTATCCCTCATGATCTTGGTTCTTGCTACAAACTCAAGGATTCTAAATAATCCTGCATGCACTCCCTGTGACCTTCACGATAATCACTAATTATCCGATATATTTCACCTTTGTGCACTCCTTGCAATAGACGTTCTTCAACCACTCACTTGGGTTGGAAAAGTATAAGACTTCAACCAACATGTGCACACCTTGCATGAATCTATGCTAATTTCACTTCTACTAGTATAAGAACAACAATATCCCTCCTGAGCTTTTTTGAGATAAAACTTAGAATCTTGTCAATGCACTCCTTGTGGACCTTCACTGCACTCCTTGCATGAATTATCAGGAAGAGAAACAATTGAAAATTACACACTCTCTCTCTTATAGAATTCATACATTCAACATGAAATCATACACATACACGACATTGAAACAAATGCACAACAAAGCATATAAGAAAATTGTAAACATACCATTCAATAGATGAAAACAGTGATCATCACAACACCATGAAATTGTATCAAAGCATTCTTATATTAATTCAAGTGCTTCTGTACATGGGTTCAATAGAAAAAATTATCTTCTTATACAATCTATCTTTTGCTTTGCTCTCCTATTCTCTTTCTCTACAGCTTCTAAATCTTACTATTGAGAATAATGATACAATGCATTACATGTGAGGGAGCTTTATCAAGTTTTCCCTCCTACAACTCTATATATCAAATTGAATTAATGCCTTCATCTACTTTACATTCATTATATTAAATGCCTAGAACCGATAGATGAGAGAAAATGCTCAAGATCTGGGCTACAATATCCAAGCCATAAAAGAACAAATATAATTTTCAGATATTACATTGATGTTTCATCTTTTCAAATTCAAAACATCTTCAAAATGCGTGTTGTTTCATATCTAGTTGTCTTCCACTTGCACTCGCTTGCGATGCTCCTACATCATACTCCTATGGCTGAAAAATTCATGGACTCGTGTCCATGAGCTCCTACACTGTATGTCCACGTTTTTGGATCTCCGCTTCAGTTTCCCAACTAGAATGTTCAACCAGGTGTCCCTTACACTTTACCAAGTATTCAAAATATGTCTTCCTCTGGATCTTCTTGCTAACTCGCTAATCAATGATCTTTTGCATCTACGACTTTTCAGATATAGGCATCTGTTTGACCCACTACACTTCCTTATGATTTTTTTCTTCTCTTACATCATCTTCTCTATAAGGGTACAGATCTTCTATGTTCAATATGGGTGATATTCCTACACCATCTGGTAATTCTATCTCATAAGCATTTTCTTCGAATTTTCTCAAAATATTACATGGCCCTATCTGATCCAAATTTTATGAGAAGAATGAAATGAATACAGATTATTAACAGGTTCTTAATACAAAATAACATAGATAGAGTAAAACTAGTTTTCTATTCAATAACGAACTAAGTTGAAACTGTAAAATGCAGCGGAAACAAGCTTGTTGGAATGGTGGCGGCTTATCTCTGAGAAGAGATGTGACGGCAGTGCGCATTCACAAGAAGAAGGTTACAATGAGGCTTTGAAGGCCTTATTACAATAAGAAAGAATGCCAAAAACTATAGACATCCAAAAACCTAACCCTAGGAGATGAAGCGCCAAAAGTCATGTGGGCCCCGTTTGGGTAAGTTAGTACATCAACTTCTCGGGGTTGTAACTTTAGCATACGATCTTCGTTTTAGGTGTGCGATAGCCCGCTGGAAAGGTATCATCAAGGATATTCATTTTGGGCAATAAATTATGCATTTATCTATCATTGAGGAGATCGATCCCAAAAAACCTTCAATTAGACCCTCAAAATGGCCCCGAAAGTTAAAACTGCTAAAAAATGGTAAATTGCCAAAATTGTCAGAAAACTGTTTTGAGCCAGTTGGAAAAGGTGGGTGGCCACCGATATCCATATGAATCAATACTCCCTCCTTAGGAAGTAATGGTCTCCATTGCATTGACATCCCCCATCAAATGAGGAAATTTCAACTAAATTTGGCCCTGGGTGAGCCACTTGCTTTGGTGCAGGAGCAACCCTTCTTTGATGACTTGATAAAGATGGATCCTTTGTTTTGGAGTGCCCTTGATCTATCTGTCCACAATATGATCATTGGATGCCTTTTGTAGGCAGTCGGAGTTGAGCTCTGTTGGTGCCAGTTGTTCTGCTACTTCTGAGGTGTCCAATAATGCTGGGAAATAAGGGTGAAGGAGATCCACATTGAACAATAGGTGCATACCAAGGAAAGGAGGAATGTTGAGCTCAAAATAATTATCCCCCATGGCCTTGGTGATAGTGTACGACCCATAACAGAGTGGGAAAATCTTTCAATGGGGTCCTGTAAGGCATTTTTTCTACAAGTGCAACCAAACTTTGTCGCCCACATGAAACTTATATGGCACCCGATGTTGATCATGGCGTTGTTTGTATTTGTCATTGGACTTTTGTAGGATATACTGAACCTGTTGGTGGATGTGCTGGATCCACTCAATGAACCGGGTGGCTTTGTCATATTCAGTTGGAGTAGGAGATGAGTCAGTCGAGGTGACCGCAAGGGAAAGTGCAACATCTATGGTTCCCAATGGTTGGAATCCCAACCCCACTTGAAAGGGGTTGTGGCTAGTTGAGCTATGCAGGGCTCGGTTGTAGCTATGTTGGACATAGGGATGGCTCTCATCCCATGTGCGAGGGTGATTTGAGTTATACATGCAAAGGATATGCACAATCATTCGATTTACAACCTCAGTTTGGCCATCTGTCTCGGGGTGGAAGGCCGTGGATTTGGTGAGCTTGGTGTCTAGTAGTGACCAGAGGCTTGACCAAAATGTGCTGAGAAATCGACTATCTTGATCTGAGACAATGGTTTGTGGGATTCCAAAATGTACCCAGACTTGTTCAAAGAAGAGCTTAGCAGTGGCATCTGCTGTGATTCTCTTCTTGTAGGCAACCAGATCGCCATCTTAGAAAAGCGATCAAAAACCACAAAAACAAAGTCATTTCCCTTCTTGGTGGATGGGAGGCTTGACATGTAGTCCATTAAGATGGATTCCCATGGCCTGTTAGGAGTAGGAAGAGGGGTGGGCAGGCCCTGTTTCTTAGTGTTCATTTTGGCAATAGCACAGGCAGTGCAGGACTTGATATACTTCCTGACCTCCTATCAAAGTTTCGACCAGTAGAAATGTTTCTATAGCATAGCCACTGTCTTTTCAACGCCGAAGTGTCCTTCCATACGACTGTAATGGGATTCCCATATCAGCTTCACTCACTCACTTTATGGAACACATATATGGCCTAGATGACACAACAACCCATCCTGAAGATGGAAATTATCGACAACTGTGTTTTCACCCAACATTTGGTAGGTGGTGGTGAAGTCAATTTCTGTCTCATATAGTTGGGGCCATCCATATGTCTCATGGCTGCAAGAGTCTAGCACCGTGGTGAGTGTTGTGAATGGCGATCTACTAAGGCAATCAATGACGCAATTGGTGCTTCCTGTTTTATACTTGATGTCGAGGTGGAATTACTGCAAGTATGTGGACCACTTTTGATGGCAGTCATTCTGCAATTTTCACTATGTCTGCATGAACTGCAGTGGCTTATGATCAGTGTGGATGACTATCTCCTTCCCAAGAATGTAATGTCTCCACTGGTCGCATGCTTGTATAATGGAGTACATTTCTTTGTCATAAGTAGGGTACTTACAGACAGTATCTGACAGTGTCTCACTATGATAGGCCACGGGGTGCCTGTGATGAGTGAGAATGATGCCCACAACATAGTCTGAAGCATCTATCTTGATCTCAAAAGGATGTTGCAGGTCTGGTAGTGAAAGTACTGGGGTTGAGCACAAGGTTTGCTTCAAATAATCGAATGCTTGTTGTTCAGACCGGCGCTATGCAAATTTCACCTTACCACCAGCCCTGTTTATTTGGCTGAGGGCCCATGCAATATGGGAGAAACCCAACACAAACCTGCGGTAGAAATTGGCAAGGCCCAAGAAGCTCCGAAGCTCAGTGAGTGCTGTTGAGGTTGGCCAGTCATGGATGACTTGGATTTTGTTTGGATCAACATGTACACCATATCGATCAATGATGTAGCCCAGGTAATGTACCATGTCCATGCCAAAGGATCATTTTTCCATGTTGGCGTATAGCTTGTGCTACCGCAGAGTGTGTAGAACCTGTTGAATATGCTGCAAGTGTTCGACCCAAGTCTTGCTGTAAATTAGAATGTCATCTAGATACACCACTACAAAAATATCAGTGAATGGTTGCATGATATCATCCATCATCCTCATGAAAGTGGCTGGAGCATTTGTCAAACCAAAGGGCATGACCAACCATTCAAAAAGGCCTTCCTTTGACTTGAAGGTGGTCTTCCATACATTTGTCTGTTCTATCAAGACCTGGTGGTAGCTAGACTTTAGATCAATCTTATTGAAGTATTTGGCCCCCATGAGTTGATCAAGGAGTTCATCGATTCAGGGAATTGGGTACCGGTTTCTGACTATGATTTTATTCATATCCCGGTAATCAATACAGAGTCTCCAGGTTTCATCTTTCTTCTGTACCAGCATGATTAGGCTCCTGCAAGATGATGAGTTGGGGCGGATGTGCCCCTTGTGGAGCAGTTCTTGGATCTATCACTTGATCTCCTCATTCTCTAACAAAGAGCGACGATAGACTGGCCCATTGGGTAGTGGTGCATCGGGGGTTAGATCGATGGGGTTCTTGACCTAGCAGTACAGAGGTACCCCTGTAGGTGAGGAGAAGATATCCAAGTATTCTTCCATGACCTTATCTACTTGCTTCTGTTGTGTGGAGAGGTCAGCCTTAGAGACCCTAGATGTGGTTGTGATCTTTCACTTATTCTGAGAGAGAATCACAAAGAAGACAAACTTCCCCATTTGAGAGATGACCTTCCTGCATTGCTTAGCAGAGATCAATGAAATAACACTAGGTGGGACTGCCTCGGGTATCCTGTACAATTTCTTGTTCAAAGTAATAATAAAACTATGAGGCCTAGAATCATATACAACATGATGTTTCCATAAATAAGGTTGGCCCAAAAGAACATCACAAACTTTGAGAGGAGAAAAATCACACAATACCTCGTCTTTGAAGGGCTTGATGTCATACAACAGTCGACACTGTTGGCTGATGCAGAAATCACTTTCTTAGCAGAGCCATCCAATGGTGTACGGTTGTGGGTGCAGCATTGTTGGCAGGGCCAACTGCTTGATGACCTCTGCTGAGATGAGGTTCTTCTAGCTATCGCTATCAATGATGAAGTGCAACAGTGTGCCTTTTAACCACATCTGTGAATGGAAGAAGTGCTCTCCTTCTTTTGGCTCATCTGGTTCACTAGGTTGGAGCTTGGTGGTAGCAATGGTGGCATTGGGTTCCGCATCAATGATCCATCTTCCCTTTTATGGTTCTGGCTCAAATTCATAATATGCATCTGATTCAGAGGCTTTCACTTCGGCCACCAATGACTGCTTTGAGCGACAGTCAACAATGTTATGCCAAGGGATCTTATGGAAGTCCCACCACTTCCTGGTATCTTTATTTGTCTTTCCGGTGTCCTTCCATGCTTACGGCTTGGACTGGTTGTCCTAATACTATCCATCTTTGTTATGTCCTTTGTTCGGTGGGTTGGGGCTTCCCTTTCCTGGATTTTGTTGTGAGGGGTTCCAAGGCCTGAATTGTCGCGTCTTTTGTTTGAGCTTCTGCTCGATTTTGACAACATATAGGTAGGCCACACCCAAGGATGAGATGTCTAGAAATTCCATTTTAGCTTGGATGTATCTATGCAGAGCACTATGATACTTGAGCACCAAATGTCACTCTAAATCTTTCATACCCAACTTGGTGCACAAGGTATGGAAGATATTTGTGAAATCTGGCACTGCTTGGTCTCTTTCTTACTGCAGTGTGGTCCATTTGGTATACAGGTCGTCATAATTTTCGACAGGGTAGTATTGCTCCTTAATAGAATCCCTAAAGGATTCCTAGGTGGTCATGACTGAAAATAATGAGGTTTCCTATGTTTCCTTTTGCTGACAGAAAGTTTCCCACCAATCTTTGACATGGGGAACGACTTTGAGGAGTGCAAAAGTAATCTTTTCTTTATTCAAAAAGTTATGGACAGAAAAATACCCTTCTAGTAGATTCATCCACTTGTATACAACATCTACGTCTATCTGACCTTCAAATATAGGAATATCGAAGTTTATTTGTACCTTGAAGGGGGAAATGCCTCCATTCGAAGAAGATGTGTCGCCTATTGGTAGTCGCTGGAGGATTTGCACGAAACTATCCATCATCTTGTTCCTCTGTTGCGTGAGGGATTCCTCAATCAATAGTTTGAAAGGATATCCTATCCCATCATATTTATTTTCTCCTGCCATGGGAGTTTGCTTGGGCGTGTGAGAGCTTCTTTCCTCAAGAGAAACAAGCTCGATACCCAACTCTTTGTACTCCGACCTCATTGGGGACATGCATTAAGACGACAAGGAGAAAACCGCTCTGATACCACTAATCCAGATTTTATGAGAAGAATGAAATGAATACAGATTATTAACAGGTGTTTAATACAAAATAACAGAGATACAGTAAAATTGGTTTTCTATTCAATAACGAAATAAGTTGAAACTGTAAAATGTAGTGGAAACAAGCTTGTTGGAATGGTGGTGGCTTATCTTTGAGAAGAGATGTGACGACACCACGCATTCGCAAGAAGAAGGTTACAGTGAGGCTTTGAAGGAATTTTTACAATAATAAAGAATGCCAAAAACCCTAGACATCCAAAAACCTAACCCTAGGAGATGAAGCGCCAAAAGTCATGTGGGCCCTGTTTGGGTAAGTTAGTACATCAACTTCCCGAGGTCGTAACTTTTGCATACGATCTCTGTTTTAGGTGTGTGATAGCTTGTTGGAAAGGTATCATCGAGGAGATTCATTTTGGGGGCTCAATAATTCCTTTATCCATCATTGAGGAGCTTGATCCCAAAAAACCTTCATTTAGGCCCTCAAAATGGCCCCGTAAGTTAAAACTTCTAAAAATAGTAAATTGTCAAAATTGTCAGAAAACTGTTTTGAGCCAGTTGGAAAAGGTGGGTGGCCACTGATATCCATCTAGATCACTATATTTTTCATTTTCATCTTATTATATGTTCCCCTTGGGAACATTTCCTTTATTATATGTGCTAATACTAAATCTCCCAATTCAAATTGATGCTCTCTTCTGTGATGATCCACTCGATGCTTGTACTCCTGGTTGGAACTCTGCAACCTCTGTTTAATATTACTATGGAGCTACTACAGCTCTACTGCAAAATCTTCCGCACCAACACTTCTAAACTCATTCTGCTCCAAGTCCCTCAACTCGGATACTCCTCTTGGATACACTCCATACATTATCCAGAATGGGCTTTGTCTTGTGTTCTTGTTAGGTGAGTTGTTGTATGCAAATTCTGCTTGTGGCAGAATCTAATCCCACTGTGTATGGTGTTCATTTACCAAACTTTTTAATAATTTCCCCAAACTTTGATTTACTACCTCAGTCTGTCCATCCGTCTGAGGGTGATACGCTGAGCTAAAACATAAATTTGTCTCCATCTTCTTCCATAGTCTCCTCCAAAAATGACCAAAAAATTTGTATCTCTATCTGAAACAATACTCTTGGGTAAGCCATGAAGTCAAACAAATTCTTTGAAAACTAGGTTTGCAATGTGTGTTGCATCATTGGTTTTCTGACATGGAATAAAATGTGCCATTTTTGAGACTATGTCGACTACCACAAATATGGAATCACAAACTCTTTGTGTCCTTGGCAGTCCTAACACAAAATCCATGGTTACTACATACCACAACCTTTATGGTACTGGCAATGGTTGATACAATCCTGTATTTTGTCTTTTTCCCTTTGCATGCTGGCAAATTCTACATCTATTGAAAAATTTCTTGACATATGTCCCCATCTCTAGCCAATAATAGAAATAGTTCAACTGCAGAAATGTTTTGTCATGGATAACATGTCCAACCAATCCCCCACTATGTTTTTCCTTTAAAAGGTTTTCTCTCATAGAACCTCTTGGGATACACTACTGATTTCCTTTGAATAATAGTCCATCATGAATTAAATATTCAATTCATTGGCTCTTATCTCTTAAAACAGGATTCTCGCATGCTTCATAGGTGTCCTTGAAATTTGAATCATCTATGTACATGTCCTTAAGGCTATCAAAACCTAAGGTCTTCACACTAAACTCTTGCAAAATCAAACATTTGCTTCTCAATGCATCAACAACCTTGTTAGCAGTTTCAAAAATGTGCTTTATAACAAAACTAAAATTTTTCATAAATTCAACCCATTTCGCATGTTTTTGGTTCAATTTCTCCTATTTGGTTATAAAATGTAAGGCATGGTTGTCGTTGTACAAAATGAACTCTTTCGGAACCAACTAGTGCCTCCATTTATTCAGCACCTATATGATTGCATAAAAATCTTTATCATACGTGGAATACTTCATCTTGGTTTCGTTCAGCTTCCCACTGAAGTATGCAATTGGTTTATTGTCTTGGATTAAGAGTGCTCCAACCGCAAATCCACTTGCATCACATATCACTTGAAATTTTTTATTGAAATATGGAAAAACCAAAACTAGTTGTTCGGTTATCTTATCCTTTAACAACTTGAAACTTCTTTCTTTTTCCTCTATCCAATGAAAAGATGTATGTCTTTTCTTGATTATGTCCATCATTGGCGCACTAATCCCACTAAAACTCTTGATGAACTTTCTATATAAACTGGCTAATCCATGGAGGCTTTTGAATTCAAATATATTCCTTGGCGAGGACCACTCTGTGATTTCTTTTACCTTCTTCGTATCCATCTTCAACTCATTTGAAGAGATTACGAACCCCAAATAAATGATTAATTTCTTCATGAAAGATGACTTCTTCAGATTTATCAACAACTTCTCTTGCTATAATCTCCTCATCACTTGAGTTAGATGTCTCAAATGTTCTTCCTCAGTCTTACTGAAGATCAGTATATCAGGAAGATACACAGTTGCAAATTTTCTAATGAAATATTTCAAGACTTCATTCATTAATGTCAAAAAACTACTTGGCACATTCTTCAAACCAAATGACATGAAAATCCATTCATATAATCCTTCATTTATCTTGAATTTTGTCTTCCATTCATCCCCTTCCCTCATTCTAATCTCATGATATCCTCTTTTGAAATGAATTTTTGAAAAAAAATTGCTCCACTCAAGCGATCCATTAACTCATCCATTCTCGATAAAGGAAATCTATACCCAATGGTGATTTTTCTTATATCTCTCGAGTCCATACACATTATCCATCCACCATCCTTCTTTGGACTTAACACTATTGGTACAACGCATGGACTAAATCTTTCTCTAATCAACACTTTGTCCATCAAACCCTGGACTTGCTTCTTGACCTCTTCATTCCCCTGCAGCATCAGCCTGTATGTTTCCTTGTTTTGAAAAATCGCTCCTAGTATAAGGTCAATGTGATGGCTTATACTTTTGATGGGTGACAACGAACAAGGTAAATCATCCACCACTATATGAGGAAAATTCTCCAGCAGTTCTTGAATTTCCTTCAGTAGATCATCTATCGAGGTACTAGTTAGGATGACTCTAGGTTTTGTTACAACATGAAACTGCATTTATTCACCTTTCTTGACTTCATCCAGAAGTTCTTTACCACTCATGAGAAGTATAATATTGCTTTATTCTACTTTCTCCTTCTTGTCTTCAGTTGGCAGCAACATATGCGTCCTACAATTCTTCTCTAAGGTATAGGTGTTCTTTCTCCCATCATGAATAAAATTTATGTCATATTTCCAAGGCCTTCCCAAGAAAATATGAAAAACATCCATGGGAATAAAATCACATAAGATCTCATATCTATATCCCCCTATCTTAAATTCAAGTAAACATTGTTTAGTGACTGTTACCTGATGTCCCTTTTGCAACCATGAAACCATGTATGGACTCGGATGTGCAACTGTCTCCAACTCCAGCTTTTCCACCATCTCTGTGGATACTATATTATCTGTGCTTCCACTATACACTATCAGTTTGCATACCCTATCCTTGGTCTTGCAAGCAATAGTAAATAAACCATTCCTCTGGAATGGATTTTCCACCTCTTTCTTTGGCTTCACGAGAATTTTCCTCATCATCAAGGATCTCCTTCCTTTTGAATCTTCTACCTCAACATTTCTCCTTTGCGCTTATGAAATGTGAGCTTCTCCTCCTTAATCCATTTTTCTATCAGTATATTCCCAAGATTTATGTTCGATCTTTTGATGGACAATTTTTTTTATTTTACCTCCTCTGCCTCTTCCTCTTCCTCCAACTCGCGGAAGAGTGTTCCTATCGGCATACTGTCCTCCTTGTGAGCTTCCTCCCTTTTCTGGGTGGTTATGAGGTTTCTTTTCTTCATCCTTGGGCTTCTGTACTCTGTCTTGGGCAACTTCTTTGCCTCTACTCTGACTTCTACCTCTGCCCCTTTGACCTTGCTTTTGGGCCAATTTCACTTCTACGTTTGAAGGAATTTGATAAGCATCCTCCACATTCTTGATTGTCACCATGATAATTTCATCTTGAATTTCATATCTCAGGCCATTCATGTATCAGGAGACCTTTTCATCATCACTCTCACGATGACTAGCTCTTATGTTTAACCTGTAAAATTCCTCAGTGTATTCCTTCATTGTCATCCCTTTCTATCTCAAATTCTACATTCTTCGGAACAGATTGATTTGGTAATCCCTCTGTACAAACTTTGCTTCCATCTTGGTGACCATCCTGTCCCAACTTTTGATTCTTTGTTTTCCTTTGCAACCCTTATTAGCCTGCAGTTCATCCCACCACAGTGTTGCATGCCCTTTCATTCTAGTGACAACATGCTTAACCTTATTATATTCTTTGATATCTTCATAGTCGAAGTATTTATCCAGATATCTAAACCAATCTAGCAGCTCTTCAACGTCTAAGTTGCCTTCATACATCGGGATATCCATTTTTTCTCTGGCCCCTATTCTCGCAACAACTTTAAATAGACGTTCTTCTGCAGCATCTTCGGCTACAACTTCTTCTTCTTTGGGTCTGGATTCATTTTCTTTTTTGGATTCACTGACATCTCCAGTATCAACTGTCTATTTCTGTGTTGTCTCCATAGCATCTAATCGAGCATGAAGTTCTCTCATTTCCCTTTCCACGGCTGGATTAGGCATAGGTCTCTATCGAAGTCTTCTTGGTGGCATTGTTTCAATTCGTCCACGTAGAATTCAAATCACAACTGTCCTTTGTCTTCTCTCCACAGGAAAAAAAATCTGTTAGCTAAGCTCTAATACCACCTAACACAAACCCCCACCTCACCAAGGTCCACTTGGCCTCCCGACCTATGGATCTTCAAACTCCCTTGAGCCGAAATGGCTCACTGATTCCCATCTGGAATCTTCAAAGCATGTAAACACAAGTCCTTCTTAGGAGTTACACCCATGCAAACAAGTGCTAGGAAAGAACCCCCACCCCATGTGACCACCAGCATGACCGACCTCAACTCAATAGGCACATCACATTTTGCAATATCAGAACCCTTTCTAAAATGCACTCTGAATCTTCCAAGTCCCGAAGTCCCGAAATGGGATAACAGTCCTTCGATCTTCCCTTATCTCTCCTGTGGTGACCCATAGTTGTGACCTGGGGCTCAACCTCTGAGCTTGTCAAGATTTCATGTATCAGGGGTCACAATGCAAGGTTCCTCCCTTTACCCGATAATCGAAATCATGATGTTCCTTTTCTGTAGATCGACAGTCCAGATTTTTCCATGATCTTACAGTCCAGAACCTATCGAGATTTTGTGAATAAGGATTTCATGACTTCTAGATAGTCATTCCCTCCACACTCTCGATTCTTGAAATGTTGAAATTCAAAGAACCAAATCAATGGTCCTGATTGTGTCAGGATTTCACATATCGTGACTTCCTGCAATTGTTTCCTTTGAACTCCTGAATCCCAAAATGCCAAAATTTTGGAGTGCTAATCACCAACCCACAATCCTTTGAATATAAAGGATGTTATCCCTCCTGAGCTTTTGAACTTTGAAATACTCTTTCCTTTATCTTCTTCGCTGATCTACTAGGTCCAATGGTCCATAGAAAATTGGTGGTTCTCCCTCTGATAATTTCAATCGTCTGTTCATACTTTTAACAACTCCTGCCAAAGAACTCAACATCCTTCCTCCTGAAATTGATTTTTGTGAGGCAAATTCAACTTTCATTATTCCTTTGAACTATTTGAAGTCTCTATCAGTCCTGAGCTTGGTTCTTGCTGCAAACTCAAGTATTCTAAATAATCCTACATGCACTCCCCGCGGCCTTCCCGATAATCATTGATTATCCGATATCTTTCACCTCTGTGCACTCCTTGCGACAAACGTTATTCAACCACTCACTTGGGTTGAAAAAGTCTAAGACTTCAACCATCCTATGCACACCTTGCACAGCTCTGTGCTACTTGCACTTCTACTGGTATAAGAACAATAGTATCCCTCCTGAGATTTTCTGAGATAAAACTCTGAATCTTTTCAATGCACTCCTTGCGGACCTTCACTACATTCCTTCCAGGGATTATTACGAAGAGACACAATTGAAAATTACACTCTCCCTCTTACAGAATTCATACATTCAACATGAAATCATACACATACACAACATTGAAACAGAGGCACAACAGAGCATATAAACAAATTGTAAACATACCATTCAATAGATGCAAACGGTAATCATCACTACACCATGAAATTGGATCAAATAATTCTTATATTAATTCAAGTTGTTTTGTACATGGGTTCAATAGCAACAACTATTTTCTTGTACAATCTATCTTCTGCTCCACTCTCATATTCTCTTGCTCTACAAATTCTAAATCTTGCTATTGAGAATAATGATACAATACATTACATGCGAGGGAGCTTTCTTGATTTTTCCCTCCCATAGCTCTATTTATCAAATCGAATTAAAGCCTTCATCTACTTTACATTCATTATATTAAATGCCTACAATTGGTAGATGAGAGAAAACGCTCAAGATCTGTGCTACAATATCCAAGCCATAAAATAAAAATATCTTTTCAGATATTACATTAATGTTTCATCTTTTCAAATTCAAAATGTCTTCAAAATGCACGTTGTTTCATATCTAGTTGTCCTCCACCTGTGATCTCTTGCGATGCTCCTGCATCAACCTCGAGAGGTTTTAGGCCTGGGTGTGATTCGACGCTTTGGAAACTACACAAAGAATAAAAAATGTTATAATTTTTTTTCATCAATGAATTAATATACATACAAATTGATACTTTGTAATTTAACCTAAGACAACTCATCGCATATGAAACTGTGAATAATGAGGGTGTTACCCTCCTCTGTGACCCCAGTCTCTCTGCAATGCCACCCTGCATCAATTACAAATATCAAGTCAATAAAATTAAAAAAATACGCATAAAAACAAATTCATGAAACAAAAGAAATTATCATCAATGCATTACCTCACCGTGAATATCTAAGGCATCGATGGATATTCACTGGAAGATGTATCACTAGGTTGTACAACCTTCTCTGAGAGAACCTCTATTGGGGCAGCATTTGTCGATGGGGACAAAAGTGGCGGTGGGGGTGGGTGGTACACAAGTGGGTTTTGATGGACCATCACATGATGTACAAGTGATTCCAACACCCTAGTCTTGGAGAAAGGAAACCCATAAGAAATTCCTAGGTGCCCAATGGGTGAAATACTACTATACCTAGAAAATATATCATTGGCCTACATACATATGAATAAAATTGAAATATTATACCATTTAGTAAAATTAGAAAACATAAACAAAAATAATTTGAGAATTATATGGTATTTAAATTTACACATGATACCTATGATGTTGGTGACTTGTCCATCCCAGATGGACAATCCTAGGAATCACCTGGTGCCAAATCTTGTAGAAACAAGAGAACATATGAAAAAATTGATGATGACATAAAATAAACAAATGACTATGTTGAATCTATCAAATGTGATGCATACCTGTGTGTACAATGCACCCAATGAACATGTTTTCTCTACTACTGCATCAGTTGTAGGGCTAGTCACTAATTCATCCATAGGCCTAGAGGGATTGTTGTTGCGACAAAAAAACTACAAAACAACATATAATAAAAATTCTATATAAATACAGAAAATACAAGATAAACATATAACGATGAATAACGTAGAGAGGGTTAAGATACTAACCTACTCCATGAAGATATGTTTTCCACTAAGATCTATAGGGCCATAACATGTCTTCCCATAGCTCAAGCATTTGTGAGGTTCACATGGATGATGTATATGTCCATGTGCCCTCTCCTCACTTTAATCTCCTGTGCATGCTCATGCTCCAATTGTTCTATCAATGTCATTGGAAGGCATCTCCTGTCGAGATAGTGCAACAAATCTACTATGTTGCACTAGGCTATGAGTAGATGACTAGTTGTACTTGTTGCAAGTTCTATGCAACAATAGGATGTTGGGTAGGGGGGTTAGGAATTCTTCCGAGGGAACATGGACCTAACTTGGGGCCATGATTGGAATGGTATTGGTCCTGTGTGGAACCTTGACCCAACCTATAGAGGTAATCAATGTCAAAGTAGTTGACATGCTTACCCATAATAAACTCAACCCATAATTTTCTGAAAAAATATAAGGGCATCTCCTTGTTATTGCAAGGATGTTTATAAAAAACAATGTACCACCTATTGATCTAGTTTTGACTAATATGGGGATGGATGAACCAATCAATGGACATATGTTTCCTATTTAATGGTAGTTTTTTCCCATTTCTACGATCCTTAATAGTAGACAATATTTGTTGTTTTGAAATGCCCAATTCTTTGACTTGGTTTCTTTCCAAAATAGTGCTATAGTACTCATACATTTGTGCCCTATAATCAGAAATAGAGGTCAATTTCTCTTGTGCACTTGCAATGGACTGCACAATGATGTCCAAAGAAGTGGCCAATAAGACTATGTTATGATCTCTAGTCTCCCTTAATTGTTCCTCAAGGATTCATAATATAACCTAACCATCATCAATTTTAGTGTTGACATTATGTGGTGGTGGTGGATTGGGGTTTTGATATTATTGGCTTTCTTGTGAGGGGTTTAAATTATCCGTGGGTTCCATTTTATTATATATGATACAATTTAAAATCAATGACATGTAAATTAGGTTCCTTTTTTATTTAAAATACAAAATTACATTTAAAAAAAAAAAAGATTATTAGGAGAAAATTACTAGATTGGAATGAATAATTAAGATTAAAATTAAGAAAAATGTAACATACCTAGACATAGTGGCCCCTTCCTCCCTTTCTTCCTCTTTTCTATCTCCACTATATTTTCCCAATGAGAGAAGCACGAGCATGATTTGGGAAAAAATTGCACTCAAGCCATTAATATAATTTTATCAGTAAGACTGCGTGCTCAGTCTTTAGACTGTGCATGCACTTTTTCCACTAAACATATGTGGAAATATATGTGGAGGTTTAGCCATGTCCGAACCTATAGGTATAGTGATGCAGGAGGACTGCCAACAGCAAGCAAGCGTGGGACAAACGCCATCACATTTTTGGCATATGTTGAAAATGTTTGAAATATTTTTGAAAGTTTGGATGCATATACATTAATGTAATAGTTAAGAGAGTGCATACTTCCATAGTGTAAAATAGATATTGAGCGATCCACTCTCATCTGTAAGGTGTAAAGGCATTGATGCATAATTAATGTAAGTAGGTAGATTTAAATTCTAGATTAGATAGTTTTAGGAGATAGAAGGGAAAACCGACTATAGACACCCTCATCTTGTATCATTTGTAACATTGTCAAGAATATCACAGAGCATAGAGGGGATGTAGTAGAGAGATGTGTAGAAGAACCTATGTACAGAAGTTTTGAAATTAATATATATGAAGCTTTGATTTAGACTCGTGGGTTCTAATACTTTCTGTGTATACATGTTGAATGTTATGCGTATGGTTTTTTTACTCTTTCTATTGTACATTTTCTTTTATGCTATGTATGTATGATTTCATGTTAAGTATTTGAAGTCTGAGAGAGTAAGGGAATGAGTTTCAATTGTTTCTCTTCTTGAGTCATAGTTCCTGCAAGGAGTGCACTGAAGCATCTGCAAGGAGTGCATTGATGGGTTTAGAGTTCATCTCAGAAAGCTCGGGAGGGATACTGTTGTTCTAATTTTCCGTAGAAGTACAAGTCAGGAACAGAAGCTATGCAAGGTGTGCGCAGGCTAGTTGGAAGTTTAGAACTTATCATCCAAGGAGAGGATTGAAAGACTACTGTTGCAAAGAGTTGCACAGAGTCAAAAGAACTCAAATACTTAGACGTATTTGAAGAAGTGCCGCAAGGAGTTCATGTAGAAATATATTAGGAGACTTGAGTTTGTGAAAGAAAACTCAGGAGAGTTAGCGTCTTCAAGTGTTGAAGAGAAGAAGGGAAATTTAGCCATCATGCAGAGGATAATTCCAGAAGAGAGTTGCAGGGTCAATTTAGAACCAAATATCTTTGAAGAAGGAATTTTAATGGTCGGAATTCTCCAAGAAGAATTTCTGAAATAGCGAGAGCCGTTAGATCTTGTAGAGGAGCCAGGGGAGTTACAATAAGTGTTTTTCAAAGAATAAGTTTAGGAGAATAGGGTCATTGGATCCAAGCCGATGAGGGCCGTCGGATCACTCGTGAACTCTCATTTTGGAGTTTAGAGGTTTGAAGGGGCAGGAGAATTTAGGTTAGAGTTAGAGAACAAAGAAGTGACAAGTGGCGCACTTGTTGCTAGGTGGAGTCAAACTCCGTTGAGTATTTCAGGGTTTCGTGGGTTGGAGAATCGAGATCTTGGCACCAAGATTCACGAAATCGTGAAGCGCAAAATTATGGAAAGACGAAAAGTTTCATTGTGGGGCCAACATTTGATAGCGTGTTGGAATTTGACATTTCGACATTTCAGAATTTGAAGGCTCGAGAGCCCCGAGGAAATATTAAAAGAACATTTTGGTGGTTGAAACTCCAAAATCATGAAGAGAAGTGGAAGTCCGAGACACTTGTATTTTGGAAAAGTGTCAATTCAGGTTTCAGAGGTCGAAGAGGTAAGGCGCTTGACCACGGGATTCGCGAAATCGTGAAATCTGGTATCCCGAAATAAAAGAGGAGTTTCCTCAAGGTTTGTTGTGGGTTGATTTCCCGAAAGGGAAATAGAAGATCTAATCGAGCTCTCAGGGGCTGAAAAGAAAATATCCTATGTGGATCCCAAGCTACGGGTCTAGGGAGGGGTCTGCGTCAGTTGTGGTATCAAAGCTTGATTTTTCTATATATCTCAGGTAGAGGAAGCTAGGGAAAAGGAGTACTCGGATACACATCAGTTGTGGTATCAGAGCCCTTCTCTGTTTGTATATTGCAGATAGAGGGTGCAGGAAATATTTACAACCATGCCGCCAAGAAGAAGAGATAGGAAAACACTTGATCCACCAAAGGAAAGGGAAATGCCAAGAAGAAGGGGTAGGGAATTACCTAATCTTCCAGGGGCAAGAGAGATGCATGAACTACGTGCCAGGTTTGACACCATGGAGATAGCACAGAGGAGTGCAGTTGGTGCTAGAGATATCGGTGAGTATGAAAGTGAAGATGAAGCTAGACATGGAGGAGAAGAAGTTGCAGCCGAAAATGCAGCAGAAGAACGTCTATTCAGGGTTGTTGCAAGGATAGGTGCCAGGGAAAAAATGGACATTCCAGTATGTGAGGGAAACCTGGATGTTGAAGAGATTCTAGACTGGATTAGAGATCTGGATAAGTATTTTGACTATGAAGATGTCAATGAAGACAAGAAGTTCAAACATGCTGTCACAAGACTTAAAGGGCATGCAGCATTATGGTGGGATGAACTACAGGCTGATAGACGCTACAAAGGCAAGCAGAAAATCAAGAGTTGGGATAGAATGGTTGCGAAGATGAAGGAAAAATTCGTACCCAAGGATTATCAAATCACTCTATTTCGGAAGATGCATAATTTGAGACAGAAGCTGATGTCAGTGAAGGAGTACACTGAAGAGTTCTACAAACTAAACATCAAGGGAGGTCATCATGAAAGTGATGATGAAAAGGTTGCCAGATATACAAATGGTCTGAGATATGACATCCAAGATGAGATGAGCATGATGACCATTTGAACAGTGGAAGATGCTTATCAGATGGCTCTGAAGGCTAAAGAGAAGCTAAGCCAAAAACAAAGTCAAAGAGGGCGAGGTAGAAGTCAAGCCAGACTCAAAATAATTGTCCAGGATAGGAATCAGAAACCTAAGGAAGAGTGGAATAAACCTCAACCTCAAATTAGAAAAGGTGGAAGCTCACAGAGAGGATAGTATAGTGATAACAACACTTTTCCTCACACTAGAGGAAGAGGGAGAGGCAGAGGTGGAGTGATAAAATGCTTCACATGTGGAAAGAATGGGCATAAGTCTTACGAATGTCCAGATAATAAGAAAGAAGGAGGTGAAACTCACACTGCCGAAGCATAGTGATGGAATGTTGAGGCAAAAGATGTTGAAGGTGGAAGATCATTGATGATGAGGAAAGTTCTCTTAACGCTAGAGAAGGAGGTAGAAAATCCAGTCCAAAGGAACAAACTTTTTCGGACTACCTGCAAGACCAAAGATAGGGTATGCAAGGTCATCGTGGATAGTGGTAGCACAGACAATCTTGTTTCTACAGAGATGGTGGAAAAGGTGGAGCTAGAGACTATTGAACATCCAAGCCCATGTAGAGTTTCATTGCTACAGAAAGGACATCAAGTAAATGTCACTAAACAATGTTTAGTTGAAATTAAAATAGGAGGATATAAGGATGAAATACTATGTGATGTCATTCCCATGGATTTTTGTCATCTATTGTTGGGTAGACCGTGGCAATATGACAAGAATGTGATTCATGATGGGAGAAAGAACACATACACCCTAGAGAAAAATGGGAGAACTCACATGTTGTTGCCAATTAAGGATAAATAAGTGACAAAAGAAGTAAGAAACATTGTACTTCTCATGAGTGGGAAGGAACTTCTTAAAGAGATTAAGAAGAAGGAAGAAACACAATTCATCATCGTGAGAAAACCTCATATTGTTTTAACTAGTACAAGGGTGGATGATTTACTAGAGGAGATCCAATAGCTACTAGAAGAATTTGTTGATATAGTCGTGGACGAACTACCTCGGTCGTTTCTACCTATCACGAGTATAAGTCATCACATCGATCTTATACCTGGAGCTAGTTTACCAAACAAAGAAACGTACAAATTGACACCACAAGAGAATGAAGACATCAAGAGACAGGTCCAGGATTTAATGGAAAAAGGATTGGTTAGAGAAATCTTCAGTTCATGCGTTGTTCCAATAGTGCTCAGTCCAAAGAAATATGGAGGTTGGAGAATGTGTACAGACTCAAGAGAAATTAACAAGATTACCATCAGATATAGATTTACATTTCCAAGGATCTGATGGATTGCTTGAGTGGAGCAAAATTATTTTCAAAGATTGATTTGAAAAGTGGATATCATCAAATTCGAATGAGAGAAGGTGATGAATGGAAGACAACATTCAAGACAAATGAAGGGCTGTATGAATGGCTTGTTATGTCCTTTGGCTTAACAAATGTGCCTAGTACTTTCATGAGATTGATGAATGAAGTCTTGAAGGAGTTCATTGGAAAATTCACCATTGTATATCTTGACGATATACTGATTATCAGTAGGACAGAAACAAAGCACTTGAAGCATTTAGCTACAGTGATGAAGAAATTGCAGCAAGAGAAGTTGCTGATAAATATGAAGAAATCATCATTCATGAAGACAGAGCTCATTTATTTGGGATTTGTTATTTCGGCAGATAAGTTGAAAATGGATCCAGATAAAGTGGAGGTGATTAAGAATTGGCCATCGTCGAAGAGTATATTTGAAGTTAGAAGTTTTCATGGATTGGCTAGTTTCTACAAGAAATTTATCAGAAATTTCAGTGGAATTAGCACACCAATGATGGACACGGTGAAGAAAAGACACAAATATTTCCACTGAATAGAAGAAGTAGAGAAAAGTTTCAATTTGTTGAAAAGGAAGATTATTGAACAACCAATTTTGGTGTTTCCAGATTTCAACAAGACGTTTCAGGTCAAGTGTGATGGAAGTGGATTTGCCATAGGAGCGGTCTTAAGTGAAGACAATAGACCAATCGTGTACTTCAGTGAGAAATCGAATGAAGTGAAAGTGAAGTACTCCACGTATGATAAGGAATTTTATGCAGTCATACACGCACTGAAAAAGTGGAGGTACTATTTGGTTCCTAAAGAGTTCGTTTTGTACAGTGATAATCATGCCTTACAATTTGTAACTTAACATGAGAAGTTGAACCAAAGACATGTTAAACGGGTCGAATACATGCATAATTTTACTTTTGTGATTAAACATATTTATGGAACTGCTAACAAATTTGTTGATGCTTTGAGCAGGAAATGTTTGCTTATGTAGTAGTTCAGAGTAAAAACATTGGTTTTTCATAATCTCAAGGACATATACAAGGATGATCAAGATTTCAAAGAGGCATATGAGGCATATGAGAATCCAATTCTCAGGGACAGAAGTCAATAGACTGAATATATGATCCAAGATGGATTATTATTCAGGGGAAATCAATTGTGTATTCCAAAATGCTCCATGAGGGAGAATCTACTGAAAGAAAAGCACAGTGGAGGATTGGCCGAACATTTTGGTCATGAAAAAACATTCTCAAAATTGAATGGCTCATATTTTTGTCTTGGGACGAGGACCGATGTCAAATGATTTGTGGATAGATGCAGAATTTTTCATCACTCAAAGGGAAAAAGACAGAATACAGGGTTGTATCAGCTATTACCCATACCTGAAAGACCGTGGGATGCAGTGAGCATGGATTTTATATTAGGTTTGCCAAGGACACAAAGAGGATTCGATTCAATCTTTGTGGTGGTAGACAGATTTTTGAAAATGGCACATTTTATACCATGTCAGAAAACCAGCAATGCAACTAACATTGTGAGCTTGTTTTTCAAAGAAGTTGTCAGACTTCACAACTTACCAAGTAGTATAGTTTTGGATCGAGACACCATGTTCATAGGACATTTTTGGAGGACTTTATGGAAGAAGTTGGGGACAAGTTTTTCTTTTATCTTATCTTATCATCCTCAGAAGGATGGGCAGACAGAAGTTGTAAACAGAAGCCTGGGAGATTTACTAAGGATCCTAGTGGCTGAACACCACAGTTAGTGGGATCACATTCTGCCACAAGCAGAATTTGCTTATAATGATTCAATCAATAGAAGCACAGGGAAAATTCCATTTCAGATTGTTTATGGAATACAACCAAGGGGAGTTTCTGAATTGAAAGATTCAGAACATAATGAAACTAGAAGTGCTAGTGCAGAAGATTTTGCAGAGGCAATGAAGGAACTTCACAACCAAGTGAAGGAGCGATTGAAGAATTCAAGTCAAGAGTATAAGCGCAGAGAAGATCAACACAGGTGACAACTTCAGTTCAAAGTTAGTGATTTGATTCTTGCACACTTGAGAAAGCAAAGGTTCCCAAGGGGAACATATAACAAACTGAAAATGAAAAAGATTGGACCATGCAGGATCATAAGGAAATTTGGGGCAAATGCATACGAGATTGAATTACCCGATGGGGTTGAAATTTCACCGATATTCAACATCTCAGATTCGTACCCTTACAAAGTTGAATAAGATAGTGGATAGACAGAGGTTCGGTGGACTAAACAAATGCCTGTAGTTGAAAAGCCACAGATGGAGAGTATACTTGACAAGAGAGTCAGCAAGAAGACCAGGAGAAAAGAGTATTTGGAATACTTAGTCAAGTGGAAGGGACATCCATTTGAAGATATCAGCTGGGAAAATGAAGCAGAAATTCACAAGCATGGAAAGACAGTGCAAGAGATCATGAACAGGAGTCCATGAAAATTTTCAAGCGAGGGAGTATGATGCAGGAGCACCACCAATAGCAAGCGAGCATGGGACAAACACCATCGAATTTTTGGAATATGTTGAAAATGTTTGAAATATTTTTGAAAGTTTGGATGCATAGACATTAATGTAATAGTTGAGAGAGTGCATACTTCCATAGTGTAAAACAGATCTTGAGCAATCCACTCTCATCTGTAAGGTGTAAAGGCATTGATGCATAATTAATGTAAGTAGGTAGATTTAAATTCTAGATTAGACAGTTTTAGGAGCTGGAGGGAAAACCGACTATAGACACCCTCATCTTGTATCATTTGTAACATTATCAAGAATATCATAGAGCATAGAGGGGATGTAGTAGAGAGCTATGTAGAAGAACCTATGTACAAAATTTTTGAAATTTATATATATGAAGCTTTGATTCAAACTCATGGGTTCTAATACTTTCTGTGTATACATGTTGAATGTCATTCTTATGGTTGTTTTACTCTTTCTATTGTACATTTTATTTTATGCTATGTATGTATGATTTCATGTTAAGTATTTGAAGTCTGGGGGAGTAAGGGAATGAGTTTCAATTGTTTCTCTTCTTGAGTCAGAGTTCCTACAAGGAGTGCAGTGAAGTGTCCACAAGGAGTGCATTGACGGGTTCAGAGTTCATCTCAAAAAGATCAGGAGGGATTTCGTTGTTCTCATTTCCCGTAGAAGTGAAAGTTAGGCACATAAGTCATGCAAGGTGTGCGCAGGCTGGTTGGAAGTTCAAAACTTATCATCCAAGGAGAGGATTGAAAGACTATTGTTGCAAAGAGTTTCACAGAGTCAAAAGAACTCAAATACTTAGACGTATTTGAAGAAGTGTCACAAGGAGTGCATGCAGAAATATATTAGGAGACTTGAGTTTGTAGAAGAAAACTTAGGAGAGTTAGCATCTTCAAGTGTTGAAGAGAATAAGGGAACTTTAGCCATCATGCAGAGGATAAGTTCCAGAAGAGAGTCACAGGGTCGATTTAGAACCAAAGATCTTTGAAGAAGGAATTTGAATGGTTGGAATTCTCTGAGAAGAATTTCTGAAATAGCGAGAGCCATTAGATCTTACAGAGGAGCCAGGGGATTTATGGCAAGTGTTTTTCAAAGCATAAGTTCAGGAGAATAGAGCCATTGGATCTAAGCCGATGAGGGTCGTCGGATCACTTGTGAACTCTCATTTCAGAGTTTGGAGGTTTGAAGGGGTAGAGGAATTCGCATCAGAGTTAGAGAACAGTGAAGTGACAAGTGGTGCATTTGTTTCCAGGTGGAGTCAAACTCCGTTGACTATTTCGGGGTTTCGTGGGTTGGAGAACCGACAGCTTGGCATCAGGATTCACGAAATCATGAAGTGAAAAATTCTAAAAAGGCAAAAAGTTCCATTGTGGGGCCAGCATTTGATAGCGTGTTAGAATTCAGCATTTCATCATTTTAGAATTTGAAAGATCAAGAGACCCGAGGACATATTAAAAGCGCATTTCGGTGGTTGAAACCCCGAAATCACGAAGATAAGTGGAAGGTCGAGACACTTGTATTTCGGCAAATTGTCAATTTGGATTTCGGAGGTTGAGGAGGTAAGGCGTTCCACCATGGTATTTATGAAATCGTGAAATGCGATATCCCAAAATAAAAGAGGAGTTTCCTCAAGGTTTTTTGTGGGTTGATTTCTCAAAAGGGAAATAGAAGAGCCAATCGAGCTCTCAGGGGCCAAAAAGAAAATATCCTGTGCGGATCCCAACTTGCGGGTCTGGAGAGGGGTCTGCGTCATATAAGAATGTGTGTGTGTTCCTTAGAATGTACACATGTTCCTGTGAGTGCATGTTCTTAATCATGTCGTTGCCACTTTTTTCAGCCATCATGTTCTTCCACTCACCTGGAAGGTTGTACTACAACAACCAAAGTGCCATTCATATTGCAAAGAAATCAACCTTCCATTCTAATACTAAGAATATACAACTCAAGTACCATTTCATATGATCCATTCCAGAAGATGGAGAATTGAAGTTGTAAAAAATACATGCTATCCAGAATCCTACAAACATGTTAATGAAGGTAGTAACTAGGGAGAAACTAAGTTTTTCCTCAGTTTCAGTTGGCCTTGAAGAATGAAGGTGAAGATGAGAAATTTTCCAGCTCAAAGGTAGATCATAGTCCAAAAGGTAAAACAATAGTGGAGTTGTTGTGATCAATATCCAAGTGGAATATTGTCGGTTAGGGATCCCGATTATCTCCCTAATTCAAATGTATTTCTTATCCATATTTGGACCCCATTACTTGACGGAGTGTGGGGGGTCTTTCCCGAAGAGAAATTTTTGGGAACATTTCGTTGTAAAATATTTTAGTTTCATAGTCAATATGGATCATTCATTATAAAGTGACATATATGACAATATAAGTTATGTTAGGGTTTTCATCCCTAGAATGAAACCCTCTTTTGTGAGGGAATTGTATTGTGTCTATGTATGTAAGTGAATATTGTATTCTAAGAGACAAGAATGTGAGAAAAAGAAGAGGAAGTTACAACAGGGATCTTGTAATTTGTATCCCTTTATTTGTTGGATAATAATAAAGGAAGGACCTGGCAATTTCTCTGGTGGATATATCCCACACTGGATGAACCACGTATATTTGTTTCTCTATTGTATTGTGTATATTTTTTGTTTTATTTACAAATTTGTTTTATTTATGAATTTGTTTTATTTTATTGATACACGATCCTATTTTACTAACATAAACAAAGTACATAGCCCACACTATTATACCTAACTATACGATTATAAAATAATTATGTAGTTCAAGAAGAAGTAATTAGGAACCTAGTGCAAGTGAAAACTCCCCAACTACCTATGGAAGAAGTGATGCTATCACTCCTAGTTCAAATACCATGTCCAAATGTAGTGACAAAAAATGCCCATACATTAAGGGCTCTATATTAGAAATACCCTCCTCCAATCCAAGAACAAATGACCCATTCCTTTACTTACAATGGCCATAATACCACTTTCCTTCTTAAAGAAGGGAGGAGGAATCTAGGTCAATGTGGAAAACGAAAATGACAAGATCATGGAAATTTTGGACATCATTGTCTCAAGGAAGGACACATATGGGTGAGATCATGAAGATGGGTAGAAATTTCATGACAATCTAATCTCCAAAATTCCAAATGACAGTTTTTTCTGCCGAACTAATATTTTCTTTCGGCCGAAAGATACTTTTTTCGGCCGAACTATTTTTCGACCGAACACTTGAATGTCAAATCGAATGGTACAGTAACGACACCCTTGATTTTTGTTTAGAATTTTAGTCGAATGGATTTTTTCATCAAACATTATATTTTCGGCCGAAAGATATTTGGGCCAAAAGAATCTTTCATCTAAAACAATCTTTCGACCAAAATATCCTTTCGGTCGAAATATTATTTTGACCGAAAAATGGTTTATATATTCACCACACATCGTGACTCTAACATTTTTTCATCTCTTGGCAATTGTGAGAGGGTTGAAGGCGAGTGTCAATGAGTGAGATCTCGGTGACCATGAAGCGTGAACGTCGTGTTGTCAGGTGGTTGGGAAGTCTTGTTGGTGGGTGTTCCTGCGGGTGGTCGAGTGGTTGTGTTGGCGAGATGTCCTACGGACGGACGGAGGTAAGCCTAATCTAATGTTTTAAATTTAAATTTAAATTATGTAGGGTTTAATTTTAATTTTTAATTGTAATTTTTACTTAATATGTTGGTTGTTAATTTAAATTTAAATTTAAATTTATGTTTTGAATTGTAACTATGACTTGGTCGTCAAGGGCTAGCCCCATGGCCAAGTCGTTGGCATACTAATGACTTGGCCACAGGTCTAGACCCCCGCGACCAAGTCATAACCTCGTGGACTGTGAATTGGCTGTGGGGGGTGAGCCCTATGGCCAAGCTATGGGCACGCCAATGGCTTGGCCATAGGGCTGGACCCTTGTGACCAAGTCACAGTCCCGTGGACTATGACTTGTCTGTGGGGGTTGAGCCCTTTCGCCAATCCATGGGCATGCCAATGGCTTGGCCATAGGGTAGGCCTCCTGCGACCAAGTCACAGTCCCATGACTGTGACTTAAGGACTGTTTAATTTTAATTTTTAAGATCCATTATGTTAAAGTGTAGATTTAATTTTAATTTTTAAGGGTTGTTTAACTTTAATTTTAAAGGACTGTTAAAGTGTAGATCATATTTTAATTTTTAAGATCCATTATGTTAAGGACTATTTAATTTTAATTTTTAAGAACCATTATGTTGTTAATTTTAATTTTTAAGATCTATTCTACTAAAGTGTAGATTTAATGTTAATTTTAAGGATTGTTTATTTTTAATTTTAAAAGAATGTTAAAGTGTAGATTTAATTTTAATTTTTAACATCGATTCTGTTGAGGATTGTTTAATTTTAATTTTAAAGGGCTGCTAAAGTGTATATTTAATTTTAATTTTTAAGATCCATTATGTTAAGGACTATTTAATTTTGATTTTTAAGATCCATTATGTTGTTAATTTTAAGTTTTAAGATCCATTATGTTAAAGTGTAGATTTAATTTTAATTTTTAAGGACTCTTTAATTTTAATTTTAAAGGATTTTTAAAGTGTAGATTTAATTTTAATTTTTAAGATCCATTCTGTTGAGGACTGTTTAATTTTAATTTTTAAGATCCATTATGTTGTTAATTTTATTTTTTAGGATCCATTTTGTTCTATAATATGAGCCAAAAATATGTAGATTTAACTCTCATCCATTCTAAACACTTTAAGGACATGTTCCTTGATCCAGATTATTTTCGACATGAAATGAGAGTGGAGATATAATAAAGAAATGCACAGAGATATTGCAGATATTCAATAATATAACAGAAATGTATCAGAGATGCAACCATAAACATGGATATATAGTAACACACGATTTCTATTAATCAGAGAAATGTACAGAGACTGTAAAAATACAGAGTGAAAGACTCGCTAGAATGGTGGCAGCTTATCTCTGAGAAGAGGTGTGACGGCTACTCGCATTCACAAGAAGATGATTACAATGAGGCTCTAAAGGCCCTTTTACAATAAATGGGAATTCCAAAATTCCTAGACATCCAAAAACCTAACCCTAGGATATGAAGCGCCAAAAGTCATGTGGGCCCCATTTGGGTAAGTTAGTACATCAACTTCTCGGGGCCGTAACTTTTGCATACGATCTCCATTTTAGGCGTATGATAGCTCGTTGGAAAGGTACCGTTGAGGAGATTCATTATGGGGGCTCAATCATGCCTTTGGCTATCATTGAGAACCTCGATCTCGAAAAACCTTCATTTAGGCCCTCAAAATGACCCTGGAAGTTAAAACCTACTAAAAATAGTAAATTGTCAAAATTGCCAGAAAGTCGTTTTGAGCCAGTTAGAAAAGGTGGGTGGCCACTGATATCCACCTGGATCATTCATAAAGCTACATTCTTCTTCCCAAATATTCATACTATGATTATCATCGTAATATATATCCTTGTAAACACTTATAAATTAAGGACTTATTTCCCAAACTAGATTCTTCTTCCCAAATATTCATAAATATGATTATCATCGTAGTATATATCCTTATTTCATATGGATTCATATGGATTAATATTGAAAAATAAATTGAAAACGTATCTAGCAAGATTCTTAAAAAAATATATCAATCATATGATAATACCCTATAGAAATGGTATGATCATAATCCCAAGGGGACAAGTAAATGTATTCATCACATACCATGATGAAGGGAATTAATCTATATAAATATAGTGTGTATTTTAATGGTTCTTGTTTAAGGGACAAATCCAATGTTGTTCTCATTTTAGAGAGTCCCAAATGGGAAATCCAACCATTTTCTTTCACATTGTAGCTTTAATGTATCGATATAGTAGGTATCCAAAAAAAAAAAAACCTTAGATTCAAAAATTCAATTGTAGAGGTGAATGGAGATGCTCTAGACTAGTTGTTTATTATGTGCAAAATAATTAATAAATTAAAATGATAAAATCAAAGGGAATACTCATAGAGTGTGGAAATTTCTTGAGGGTATTCAACTTTTTCTATAGAATATGTCCCTATAGATGTTAATTATCTTACAAAGTTTCTTACAATGCCTTGCTTACCATTAAATTATATTAACTCTTTAATCAGTTATGTTGTTTTCAATCTTTTTTCACTTGATGTTACAAAACATTGGTTGTAGGTTTTTAATAATTTGAATCTAGATTATAAAATGTATTCAAAATATTTTGATGATATAAAATATTGGTTCTATGGTTTTAATAATGCAAGTATATTAGAAATTTTATTCAAAATATTGAGGATATTGAAGAAGTCCTACACATGAAATGATGTCCTTATTAGATGGGATTCTCATATTATAAATAAAAGACATTTGATCCCTTTATCTATAAAACCGTGAATACCATTGCAAAAATTCTCAACAAGTGAATGCATATGGTATGTTTGTTGCATGTACAAGGATAAAATTCCCTCAATCCCTTAGACACCTTGCATTTACGAATATCAATTTTCCCAAGGAAACAATACCTTTGATTGTTGATGCAAGGAAAATAACATGGAATGTATTTCATCCAACAACACTACTTTGGTCATGGATGGCCCTATATTGAATTTTGATTCCCAAATATATGCTCCCTTAGTTGAGACCTCAAACAAAAATTTCATTCAAAAACTCAATGATTAACATGATTATGTACTTCACGCCAAATTTTTCATTTTTCTGTGTTCTTCATTTAATAACAAGAGAAAGAAATATCCATTGCTAAGAGTCATTTATATTTGAACTAGATTGACACAACACATTGTCAAGAAACTGGTCTACAACATTATGGTGAAGAAACAATTGGTCTACAACATTGTAGTGAAGAAGGTCATGTGGTGAAAGATCTTGTTGGATAGTCAAATGTTCCAGAAACTAGACAATCCCATGTCCACTCTCCTCCCATAGTTTATCTATTAGTGATTGAATGGGAAAGAATTGCAACATTGTTAACTCTACAACAAGGAGTTCAAGAGTCCTAGAATAGGGAATCATCATCCCTACCTAGATTGAGCACTATGCAAAGAAGAACTCCTAAATGCATTCAGGTCAATGAAAGTGTTCTAACATCACTTGAAGGTAATTTACGTAGTTGTACTATTCATTATGAATCATATAAAATCATTCAAAAATATTTTGAACCAAAATCTGATGCTACTAAATGTCAATTATTTTTATCTTTGTTAAAATCTAGAAACTTGATTGTTGTTAGGAGAATTTTAGGAATTAAAATACTCAAAAGTGTAGAAAGAATTCATGATATAGTACGCAACTTTGTAGATGATTTTCAAAGCATTGGTAAGAATTCTCTTTCTAAAGACTGTAATGCATCCCAACATGTCTTTTTCGAGTCATTTGTTAGAAACATCACAAGGAAACATCGTTTTCTACAAGAAAATTATCACCTCTTGAAATACAATGCCAAAAACATTAGAAATTATTCTCATAGACAAGATAGCCTTGACATGGGTTCCCCAACATATTTGTGGGAATTCACTAGAAGGCTACCTCATTTTGACATGAATTTAGTAGGAGCAATTAAGGGACTAGTTCAAGATTTTTGGCATGAGAACACAAGGCCCTCTTACAACCAAATGGATGTACTAAAATTGATAAGGCGATCTACAGATTGTGAACCCCATATTAAAAAATATCTTGAAATTACACAAAAAACAATTATGAGATATTCATAGCAGTACATAGTGCACTTAACTTAGGAAAAATATATTTTCATAAATGCAAGCCTTGGTATGTTCGAATAAACACAATTCATAACACGTGTTGTTATAGATATCACATTGATTATGGTTATTATTATGACACACACACACACATATTGTGTTTTGCAGAACACCGTTTTGGAGGAATGCCCAGTTATATTGTCGAAGTCTTCATCTAGATACTTTATTCACAACATCTTGAGTACAAGGACAAAGGGTTTTACATTTTATCAAAATGCATGCTTATATGGGACATGCCTCGAGTGCAGTGGAATGAAATTACTATGAAAGTGCATCTATGTAAGCAATGAGTATGAATTGGGGAGGAAGGAGGTTCCCTTGCAAAGCTTTAAATATGTGACATATGATATTGATGGAGGACAGGAAATAAAAAAACTATACAATTGGTTACTTCCCAAGTACATGTTTGTGACTTCATGAAGAAATTTGCCGAAAAGGCACAAAATGATGTTCATCATGTCCATGTGGCTCGATGGTAGGACAAACATTTTAAAATATGCAAAGATACATTTATTGTTGGTATTGTGTTATCAGTGGTTGATTTTGTTGAGAACTACACCCTTCAACCAGAAAATGAGATTCAAATCCAATATTGTCACTCAGAGAAGGTCAACATAATGGTACATATCATATACAGGCATGGACCAGATAGTAATTAAGATAAAAAAATTATAATGAAAGAGTATCACTTCTAAATAAGTGATGATCAATGCCATGACTTAGCCCACGTACAACATTGATTTCACTTGTTCTAAAATCACCTTAAGGAGAAGAACATATTGATGGATCAACATTGGATTTGGTCAGATGGTTGTGAAGGACAATTCAAAATTTCTCGTGTATTTCAATGGTTGTGTATCTTTCACAAAAAACTAAAGTTACCGCACATTTGGAACTATTTTGAGTCTCTGAATAGGAAACAGGAGCATGATAGAGTAGGTGCATGCATAAAAAGAGCATTATTTAGGAAAGAAATGAATTTCACTAATACTTCCCTCATTTGAGATGAAAAATCCATTGTTGAATGGTGTTGTTCAGTAATGAGAGAGGGAACATGAAACAGTGAAGACCAATCACACAAGAAAGGACATCTACATAGATACTTTTGGGAGGGGGTCGATGTAGATCGATCATAGTGGTATGAATTCAAAATAATATAGGGCACTCATGGATTCCATTGAGTTAGAACATCATACAATGAAATAGTTGAAATATGGATGAGAAAACTCTCTTGCATCTATGGTCCATGTAGTAGTAATGAATGGGATGATTGTGAATCGAAAAAAATGGGTTGATACATGGGATCATGTATCATTCTCCATTGGTCAACATATAACTGTGGAATTATACCAATTGGAGGAGGATCAATCAAGTATTTTAGCAAATTATGATCATATCGTAGATCTTGTACTGCTACGTTCATTAAATCCTTCCATTAAATTTTGAATAACTATAATGAATGTGTTATTCTTTGGTCATTTAGTGGACTCACATTTTTTCACTCCATTTTTTGTAGGGAACATATGCACAATAGTTTCCCCAAGAGATCATGAATGGGGCACTAATTTTTGGTTGGCATGATTCTTAGAGGGAAATCATACCCTCATGTGATCAATAACAGACTCTGAAGATATTGAATTTACGACATGGTCAATGGTTATTAAAGGTGAATATCTAACACAAAATGAAAGAACATGAAATAAATATTTTTATGTATATCAAGATTATAAACCAGGTCAAGTTATATACCACTTTACAAACTTGGTTATTGGTACAAACCTCTAACTACAAACAAATTCAAGTAATAAGTCATCAAAGGTATGATACTTCTTTCCTTACTTCGAGCACAAGAATTTAATGGAAATCGTAAGTATTAGAAGTGATCTAGATGGTCTAATTTAATGACCATCTAGGTATGTAAAAAAAATAATTTTTGGTTCATTTTGACTCATGTTAAAATATTTTTAATCTTGATAAAATATACAATGCCTTTAAATATACCCATGCCATGCCTTGCTTTTCCTTGCCTTGACTTGACTTGCCTTCACTTTCCATGCCATGCCTTGCCTTCACTTTCCATGCCTTGCCTTCACTTTCCTTTCCTTTCCTTCACTTTCCACGCCATACCTTTCCTTCACATTCCATGCCATGCCTTTCCTTCACATGCCATGCCTTTCCTTCACTTGACATGCCATACAATGCTTTTCCTTCACATGTCATGCCTTCCCTTCACTTGTCATGCCATGTGATGCATTTCCTTCCCTTGTATTGCCTTTCCTTCACCTTCCCTACCATGCCTTTCCTTCACAGGTTATGCCATACCATGCCTTCACATGTCATGCCATGCGTTGCCTTCACATGTCATTCCTTTCCTTCACATGCCTTTCATTTCCTTCATATTCTATGCCTTGTCATGCCTTCACTTTCCTTTCCTTCACATGCCTTCAATTTATTTCACTTGCCTTCCCTTCACCTTCCTTGCCTTCAATTTCATTTATTTTACTTCACTTTACTTCCATTCCCTCATCTTACCTTTTCCATTCCATGCCATGAAATTTCATATAATTCCATGCCTTTCCTTCACTTTCCTTTCGATTCATGCCTTGCCTTCACTTGCCTTACCTTTCCTTCACTTGTTTTTCCTTTTCCATGTCATTCCATCGCATGCCATGCCTTTCCTTCACTTTCTTTGTCATTCATGCATTGCCTTCACTATCCTTTCCTTCACTTGTATTTCCTTTCCTTCACCTGTCTTTCATTTTCTTCACTTGTCTTTCCTTTTCCATTCCATGCCATAACATTCCATAGGATGTTGTGCCTTGCCTTCACTTTCCTTTCCATTCATACCTTTCATTCACTTGTGTTTCCTTTCCTTCACTTGCCTTGCCTTGCATGCCATGCCTTTCCTTCACTTTCATTTCCATTAATTCCTTGCTCTTCACTTTCCTTATCATGCCTTTCCTTCACTTGTCTTGCATGCCATGCCTTGCCTTCACTTTCCTTTCCATTCATTTGTCATGTCATTCATTTCCTTTAGTTTCCATTCCTTTCCTTCACTTACCTTGCATTACCACTTGTCATGCCATGCCTTTCCTTAACTTTCCTTACAAATTTCCATGCCTTTCCTTTACTTGCCTTCCCTTGACATGCCTTTCCTAAAAATATGTAATAAGCAATGAGAAAAACCCTAGCTTTGAAGATACTCCAACAAATAGTTTTTTGGTGGATGGAATGATAACAGAGCCCCCCCTAGTTTAAAACTGATGCTCCAGATAAAATTCAATTGATGGTTCACCCATTTGAATCTGGGTTTTATTTTTATCGCGAGTTGCAATTAGCCTCTTCAATTCATTTAGGGACATGTGGCCAATTTCGTCTGGTGTCATAAAATCCAAACCGAGTGGCTTAATGGAGTTCTGTAAGCTCCCACAATTGTGTTTTCCAAGGTCCATGCGAAAATACTACCCATAATTTATTGACATAGTGTTCTTGAAAATCAACCTCCTCTTAAACAATTGCACTATGCCTCACTGAGAAAAATCCTAGTGCCCAATATACTCCAACAAACTGTTTCCTAGTGGACATAATGATAGTGGATGGGACCCCCTAGTTGAGAATCTATTCTCTAGATACAATGCAACTGATGGTTCACCCATCTGAATCTCGATTTTAGTTTTATCACGAGTTGTAACTCGCCTCTTCAAGTCATTCAGGGACATGACACCAATTTGGTCAGGGGGAATAAAATCCAAATTGGGAAGCATATCGTATTTTTGTAAGCTCCCACAAGTCTATTTAGCCTAGGCCCACATGACTCCACTACCCACAAATTCCAGACACAGTGTTCTTGAAAATCGACCTCCTATTCAGAAATTGCACTATGCCTCATTGGCCAAAACATTGGAATTCTCATGCAAGTATTTTTATATAAGGAATATGGGATAACAAGTTGTAGAATTACATTCTTAATGCATCCTTTAATTGTAATTTATACCTATGAATACTTTGATGTCATGGAAATTGAATGCAAGGGAAGACATGGAATGTGAAGGCAAGGCATTTAAAGTGAAGTCACGGCATGGAAAGACATGGTATGGAAAGAGAAGACTTGTCAAGTGAAGGAAAGGAAAGGCATGGAAAGACATGGTATGGAAAGAGAAGACTTGTCAAGTGAAGGAAAGGAAAGGCATGGAAAGGCATGGCATGGAAATGAATGGCATGGTATGGAATGGCATGGCATGGAAAATGCAAATCATTCCAAGTGAATGTAAGGCAATACATGGAATGGCATGGCATGCCATGACATGGCAAGGCATGGGATGGAAAGGCACGGTATGGAAAAACAAGACATGGAAAGTGAAGGTAAGGGAAGGCATGGAAAGACATGGCATGGCAAGGCATACCATAGCATACCATACCAAGGTAAAGCAAGTCATACCATACCAAGGAAAGGCATACCATACCATACCATACCATACCAAGGCAAGTCATACCATACCATAGCGTATCATTTCCAATGCATACCATACGATTTCCATTTCCATTGGCAATGCCAATGCATGTGGTACCATACCATACCATTTCCAATGCATACCATACAATGGAAAGGAAATACATACCATTTCCATTTCCAATGCATTCCATTGGAAATGAATAACATACCATACCAATGCCAATGCCAATGCATACCATACCATGCCATACCAATGCCAATGCATACCATTTCCATTGCCAATTCATACCATTGTCAATGGATACCATACCATACCAATACCATTTCCATTGCCAATGCATACCATACCATATCAATGCCATTTCCATTTCCAATGAATACCATCGCCATTGCCATTGCCAATGCACACCATTGACAATGCATACCATACCATACCATTTCCATTTCCAATGCATACCATTGCCATTTCCATTGCCAATGATTACCATACCATATCATAACATTTCCAATGCATAACATACCATTTCCATTTCCATTTCCATTTTCAATGCCAATTCATACCAACACATACCATACAATATCATACCATTGTCAATGCATACTATACAATGGAAAGGAAATGCATACCATTTCCTTTGCCAATGCATACCATACCATACAATTTCCAATGCCAATGAATACCATACCATACCATACCAATGTAAATGTCAATGCATACCATACAATACCATACCAATGCCAATGCATACTATTTCCATTGCCTATACATACCATTTCCATTGCCAATGCATACCATTGGAAATGCATACTACCATACAAATGTCATTGCCATTTCCTATTCATACCATTTTTATTTCAATTGCCAATGCAAAAAATTGGGAATGCATATCATACCATAACATTTCCACTACCAATGCATACCATTTCCATTTCCATTTCCAAAGCATACCATACCATAGCATACCATTTCCAATTCCAATGCATACCAATGCATACCATACAATTTCTAATGCACAACATACAATGGAAAGGAAATTCACACCATTGACATTGTGAATGCATGCCATACCATACTAATGCCAATTCCAATGCATACCAATGCATAGCATAGCATACCATACCATACCATTTCCAATGCATACTATACAATGGAAAGGCAATGCATACCATCGCTAATGCATATCATTGCCATTGCCAATGCATATCATTGCCATTTCCAATGCATACCATACCATACAAGGAAATGCATACCATACCAATGCGTACCATACCATTCCATTCACATTTATAATGCCAACGCATGCCATACCATACCATACCATACCATTGTGAGTGCATACCATACAATGGAAAGGAAATGCATACAGTTGTCATTTCCAATACATACCATTTTCAATGAATACCATACCATACCATACCATTGTCAATTCATACCATACCAATTCATTGGAAATGGTATTGTATGGTATCAATTGGCATACCATACCATCTCCATTTCCATTGCCAATTCCAATTAATACCATACCATACCATACCATACCATACCATGCCATGCCATGCCATACCATTTCCAATGAATACCATACAATTTCAAGGAAATCCATACCATTGTATGCATTGTATGGTATGTATTGGCAATGTTATTGTATGGTATGGTATGCATTTCCTTTCCATTTCCTTTGGTATGCATTGGCATTGGCAATGGAAATGCATACCATACCATACCATTTCCATTTCCATTGCCAATGCCAATGAATACCATAACATACCATACCATTGCCAATGCCAATGAGTACCATAACATACCATATCATTGCCAATGGTATTCTATGGTATGCAATAGTATGTTGTGGTATGGTATGCATTGCTAATGGAAATTGAGATGCTATGCATTGCCTTTCCATTGTCGTATATGGCATGCATTGGCAATGGTATGGTATGGTATGCATTGGCATTGGCAATGGAAATGGAAATGGTATGGTATAATATGCATTTCCATTGACAATTCCAATGCATACCATACCATACCATACCATACCATACCATTTTCATTTCCATTGCCAATGTCAACGCATGTTATACCATACCATACCATTGTCAATGCATACCATACCATAGAATACCATAGAATACCATTTCCAATACCATAGCATACCATACAATAGCATACCATTTCTATTGTGAATTCATACAATACCATTGCTAATGGCAATGCATACCATTGCAATACAATGCATACCATACCAATGTATACCATTGACATTGCCAATGCATACCAATGCAATGCATACCATACCAATGCATACCATGGACATTGTCAATGCATACCATTTCCATTGTCAATGCATACCATTGCTATTTCCAATACATACCATACCATTTCTATTTCCATTGCCATTGCTAATGCATACCATACAATTGCAAGGAAATGAATACCATTGTATGCATTGTATGGTATGCATTGTAAATGGTAAGGTATGGCATGGTATGAATTGGCAACGAAAATGGAAATGGTATGCAATGCCTTTTTATTTCCTTGTATTACATGCATTGGCAATGGTATGGTATGCATTGGCATTGGAAATGTCAATGCATACCATACCATACCATACCATTTCCATTACCAATACCAATGCATACCTAACCATACCATACCATTTCCAATGGTATGCTATGCTATGCTATGGTATACTATGGTATGCTATTATATGGTATGAAATGATATCATATGGAATGGTATGCATTTTCTTGCCATTCCCTTGTATGGTATGCATTGGCAATGGTATTGTAATGCCCCATATCTTGACCTTTAGGGAGTTAGAAGATTGACTGTTTACTCATCTTAGTAATTCAATTCTTAACATTTGTTTGGGCTCTATTAGATTGAGATAGATATTTGAGATATGTACATATTTTTATGTTGCATGATATTATTTTCATTTTTATATACTCATGATGATGATAGCTCTTTGGTTTGTTTAAACATGCAAGTTAAAATGTGGAATTTAGGTACGTGGATACTAGTTCAAGTTATGATATGAATGCATAACAGATACTAGACATGATAAAAATAAACATGCATTTCTTAAATTGAACGTCAATACAGATATGGATCCTTATATGAAATTATTATGTATATGCATAGATATGATTTATTGGTGGATTAACTTACAGGTTAATGAGCTATGCAATAGCCAAATAACTGTAGTGTTGAGGTGACTTGAATGTCCTAGACATCAAGAAGATATTATATGATATATGTTGTACTTATTATTTAATTTATGATTTGAAATATTGCTATGATTTGTGGTGAGTGTGGTGTTGACAGGACACACAACTTTCCCAGAGTGATTGTTCGATGACGTGACTCTAAGAACAATAGTTGCACAATATGGCTCGATATAGGGTGTTGACCCTAGTTCTATAAGGAGGGGTGGAGGTATTGCCCACCATTTATCCTCTGAAACCTAGAGTCATGGGAGGGTTGTGTGAAGTCACACTCTCCTAGATGTGTGATGGCAACTGCTAGTTGCTTGTTGGGGAAACTTGGTCGAGATGTATGACACTTCTTCTTATAGGATCTATCTAGAGTTATGTCAATATAGTTGATGCTCCATCTTAGTCCAAGAGAGGAAAGGATAGGATGGAAGATGGATGTAGGTTAGGAAGGAAGGATGCTTCGATGTTAGTTGAGAATACTGATTGGGGATTACAGATGCCACTATTGTTTACTCACTTGGTTCCTACCATGTTTAAAATCCTCTTTGATTTCTTAATGATATTTTAAGTGTGACAATGAGTTATTGATGAATTGGTGTAATTTAGTTTGTTAAGATTATTAAATGATTCATTACTTGATCTGTTGTCATACATGTCTTGGTGATCATATAGGAACTATGCACTGGAGGCAATGATTGTTTATCATTAGTACATGCATGAGATATGTGTCTGTTAGCTACACACACATACCCTACCCATGTACACTAGTATATGTAATTAATGTATTAATTATTAAAGTAAATTATTAACTATTTAATTGAATGTTTATTGAATATGTAAATTATATTGCATACAAATATGTAGAAGCATTAAATACCTTCTTGACTTTTATAGATGGTGGGTGTGATGAATTAAAAGAGCATGGTGGGGTGTTATGTACATTTTGGGGAAATTATAAAATAACATTTATTAGCTAGCATGAGAATAAAGACTTTTTATTTTATTTATTATTGTTTAATGCAAGTCATTTATATTTAGTTTTATTTCAATATTTTCCAAAAATATCTAGATAAGTGAGGTTGATGGATAATAATGAGGGTGGTTGAGGAGACTTGGGGAAGTGTGTATGGAAACTTGATAAATAGGGAGAAGAAGTAGAGAGGAGGGAGAGGA
>JZKD02S1328109.1:474958-488187 GCA_000966675.3 Picea glauca
TTATGGATTTAGAACTTGGAAATATTTTCCACCATAATTTATTCCTTAATGTGTAATGAAAGTATTTATAATCACTTTAGAAACAAATCAAGGGATTAATACACATAAAAATTCATATACTTTGAAATTCACATATTCATCAACATCAAATGCAGAAACAATGAGAATAATAAAAAGCATGCCATGAAATGTGTGTGTGTGTGTGTGTGTATATATATATATATATATATATATATATACTCAACATCGTCTAAATTGTACATTTTTTACAAAATGGAAACTCGTGCCTAGTATACAAAGTGACAACAAGTTCCCTAACATAAAAATCCATCTATATCATGGCCTAGATACAAAATGGTAGTAGTTGGTCAATCATTAATGATTTCCATCCTTGCCCACCCGGGAGCATCTTGGAAATATATATTTCTTATCTTGCTCAAGGATGCATCTCTGACGCATACCCCCACCTCAATAGGGTCCACTTGGCCTCCCGGCCTATGGATCTTCGAACTCCCTTGAGTCGAAATGGCTCACTAATTCCCAACTAGAATCTCCAAAGCATATAACCACATGTCCTTATTAGGAGTTACACCCACGCAAACAAGCACTAGGCATGAACCCCCACACCACATGACCACCAGTGTGACCACGACCTCAAATCAACAGGTGCGTCACATTTCATGATATTAAAACCCTTGCGGAAATGCACTCTGACTCTTCTAGGTCCCGAAGTCCTGAAATGGGCTAACGGTCCTTAGCTCCTCCTTTATCTCTCCTGTGGTGACCCACGGCTGTGACCTAAGGCTCAACCTTTGAGTGCATTGGTATTTCGTGTATCGGGGGTTCATGATGCAAGGTTCCTCCATTTACTCGATAGGCAAAATCACTATGTTCCTTTGCTGCAAATTGATGGTCCATATTCTTCCACGATCTGAAGGTCCAGATCCTATCAGGATTTAACGAATCGAGATTTCATGACTTTTGGGTAGTCGTTCCCTCCACACTCCTGATTCTTAAAATGCCAAAATTCAAAGAACCAGATCAAAGATCCTGATCGTGTCGGGATTTCGTGTATCATGACTTCTAGAAATTGTTTCCTTCGAACTCTCGACTCTTGAAATGCCAAAATTTAAAAGTGCCAATCGACGACCCACACTCCTTTGAATATAACGACTGTTATCCCTCCTAATATTGTGACCTTTGTAAGACTCTCACCTTTAATTTCTCTGCTGATCTACTCTATCCAATGGTCCAGGGAAAATAGGTGGTTCTCCCTCCGAGAATTTCAACCGTCCGTTCAACGTTTTGACAACTCCTGCCAAAGAACAAAGCGTCCTTCCTCCTGAACTTTATTTCTATGAGGGGACTTCAACCTTTGTTATTCCTTCAAACTATTCAAAGTCTCTATTCCTCCTGAGCTTGGTTCTTGCTGCAAACTCAAGGATTCTAAAGAATCCTGCATGCACTCCCTATGGCCTTCACGGTAATCATTGATTATCTGATATATTTCAACTCTGTGCACTCCCTATGACAGAGGTTCTTCAACCACTCACTTGGGTTAGAAAATTCTAAGACTTCAACCAACTTGCGCACACCTTGCATGACTCTGTGCTAATTTCACTTCTACTGGTATAAGAACAACGGTATCCCTCCTGAGATTTTCTGAGATAAAACTCAGAATATTATCAACGCACTCCTTGTGGACCTTCACTACACTCCTTGCAGGAATTCTCAAGAAGAGAAATAATTGAAACTTACACTCTCCCACTTATAGAATTCATACATTCAACATAAAATCTTACACATACATGACATTGAAACAAATGCACAACAGAGCATATAACAAAACTGTAAACATACCATTCAATAGATGAAAACATTAATCATCACAACACCATGAAATTGGATCAAAGCATTCTTATATTAATTCAAGTGCTTATGTACATGGGTTCAATAGAAACAACTATCTGCTTATACAATCTATATTCTACTATGTTCTCCTATTCTCTTTCTCTACAGCTTCTAAATCTTACTATTGAGAATAATGATACAATACATTACATGTGAGGGATATTTATCAAGTTTTCCCTCCTACAACTCTAGCTATCAAATTGAATTAATGCCTTCATCTACTTTACATTCATTATATTAAATTCCTACAAATGACAGATGAGAGGCAATGCTCAAGATCTGTGCTACAATCTCCAAGCCATAAAAGCAAAAATACATTTTAAGATATTACATTAATGTTTGATCTTTTCAAATTCAAAACATTTTCAAAATGCACGTTGTTGCATATTTAGATGTCTTCCACTTGCACTCACTTGCGATGCTACTACATCATACTCCTCTGGATGAAAAATTCATGGACTCTTGTCCATGAGCTCTCGCACTATCTGTCCATGTTTTTGGATCTCCTCTTCACTTTCCCAATTGGAATATTCAATCGGGTTTCCCTTACACTTTACCAAGTATTCAAAATATGTCTTCCTATGAGTCTTCTTGCTAACTCACTAATCGATAATCTTTTCCCTCTATGGCTTTTCAGCTACAAGCATATGTTTGACCCACTGAACTTCCTTCTTATTTTCTTCTTCTCTTGCTTCATTTGCTCTGTAAGGGTACATATATGCTATGTTGAATATGGTTTATATGCCTATACCATCTGGAAATTTTATCTCATAATAATTTTCTTCGAATTTTCTCAAAATGTTACACGGCCCTATCTTTTTCATTTTCAGATTATTATATGTTCCCCTTGGGAACCTTTCCTATATTAGATGTTCTAATACTAAATATACCACTTCAAATTGAATCTCTCTTCTATGATGATCCACTCTATTCTTGTACTCCTGGTTGGAACTCTGCAACCGCTCTTTAATCTTACTGTGGAGCTCTTGCATCTCTGCTACAAAATCCTCTGCTCTAGCACTTCTGAACTCATTATGCTCCAAGTCCCTCAACTCAGATACTCCTCTTGGTTGCATTCCATACATTATCTGGAATGGGATTTGTCCTGTTCTCCTGTTAGGTGAGTTGTTGTATGCAAATTATTCTTTCGACAGAATCTAATCCCACTGTGTATTGTGTTCACTTACCAAACTTCTCAATAAGTTCCCCAAACATCAATTTACTACCTCAGTCTATCCATCCATCTGAGTGTGATACGACGAGATAAAAGATAAATTTATCCCCAGCTTCTTCCATAGTGTCCTCCAGAAATGACCAAAAAATTTGGTATCTCTATATGAAACAATACTCTTGGGTAAGCCATGAAGTCGAACAACTTCTTTGAAAAACAGGTTTGCAATGTGTGTTGCATCACTGGTTTTCTGACATGGAATAAAATGTGAAATTTTTGAGAATCTATCAACTACCACAAATATGGAATCAAAACCTCTTTGTTTCCTTGGAAATCCTAACACAAAATCCATGCTTACCGCATCCCATGACCTCTCTGGTACTGGAAATGGTTGATACAATATTGTATTTTGTCTTTTTCCCTTTGCATGCTGGAAAATTCTACATATGTTGAAAAATTTCCTGACATTTGTCCCCATCACTGGACGATAATACAAATGGTTCAGCTACGGAAATGTTTTTTCATGGTCAAAATGTCTAGCCAATCCCCCACTATGTTTTTCCTCTAAAGGTTTTCTCTCATGGAACTTCTTGGGATACACAACTGATTTTCTTTGAATAATAGTCCATCTTGAATTAAATATTCAATCCAATGGCTCCTATCTCTTAAAACATGATTCTCACATGCTTCATAGGTGTCCTTCAAATCTGAATCATCTTTGTACATGTCCTTAAGGCTATCAAAACCTAAGGTCTTCACACTAAACTCCTGCAAAATCAAACATTTCCTTCTCAATGAATCAACAACCTTGTTAGCAGTTCCATAAATGTGCTTTATAACAAAAGTAATTTTTTTCATAAATTCAACCCATTTCACATGTTTCTGGTTCAATTTCTCCTGTTTGGTTATAAACTATAAGGCATGGTTGTTTCTATAGAAAACGAACTCTTTCGGAGCCAAGTAGTGCCTCCATTTCTTCAGCGCCTGTATGATTGCATAAAACTCTTTATCATACATGAAATACTTCATCTTGGTTTCGTTCAGCTTCTCACTAAAGTATGCAATTGGTCTATTGTCTTGTCTTAAGACTAATCCAACCACAAATCCACTCACGTCACATCTCGCTTGAAATGTTTTACTGAAATATGGAAAAACCAGAACTAGTTGTTCGATTATCTTCTCCTTTGACAACTTGAAACTTCTTTCTATTTCCTCTATCCAATGAAAATATTTATGTATTTTCTTGACTGTGTCCATCATTGGTGCACTAATCCCACTAAAAAGCATGATGAACTTTCTGTAAAAACTGGCTAATCCATGGAAGCTTCTCACTTCAAATATATTCATTGGTGATGACCACTCTTTGATTTCTTTTACCTTCTCCGGATCCATCTTCAACTCATTTGAAGAGATTACGAGGCCCAAATAAATGAGTTATTTATTCATGAAATATGACTTCTTCAAATTTACCAAAAACTTCTCTTGTTGTAATATCCTCATCACTAGAGTTAGATGTCTCAAATGTCCTTCATTAGTCTTACTGAAGATCAATATATCATCAAGATACACAATTAAAAATTTTCCAATGAAATATTTCAAGACTTCATTCATTAATGTCATAAAACTACTTGGCGCATTCGTCAAACCAAATGGCATGACAATCCATTCATATAATCCTGCATTCATATTGAATGTTGTCTTCCATTCATCCCCTTCCCTCATTCTATTCTCATGATATCCACTTTTCAAATCAATTTTTGAAAACAACTTGCTCCACTCAAGCAATCCATTAAGTCATCCATTCTCGGTAAAGGAAATCTATACCTGATGGTGATTTTGTTTATATCCCTTGAGTCTGTACACATTCTCCATCGACCATCCTTCTTTGGACTTAACACTGTTGGTACAACGCATGGACTCAAGCTTTCTCTAATCAACTCTTTGTTCATCAAACCCTGGACTTTCTTCTTGATCTCTTCATTCTCCTACAACGTCAGTCTATACATTGCTTTGTTTTGCAAAATCACTCCTAGTATAAGTTCAATGTGATGGCTTATACTTATGATGGCTGGCAACGAACAAGGTAAATTGTCCACCACTATATCAGCAAAATTCTCCAACATTTCCTGAATTTCCTCCAGTAGATCATCTATCGAGGTACTGATCAAGATGACTCTAGGTTTTCTTACTGCATAAAACTTCATTTCTTCACCTTTCTTGACTTAATCTAGAAGTTCCTTCCCACTCATGAGAAGTATAGTATTTCTTTCTTCTTCTTTCCCCTTCTTGTCTTCAATTGGCAACAACATATGTGTCCTCCAATTCTTCTCTAAGGTATAGGTGTTCTTTCTCCCAGTATGAATAACATTTTTGGCATATTTCCAGGGCCTTCCCAACAAAATATGACAAACATCCATGGGAATAACATCACATAATATCTCATCTCTATATCCCCATATCTTAAATTCAACTAAACATTGTTTAGTGACTATTACATGATGTCCCTTTTGAAACCATGAAACCTTGTATGGGTTCGAATGTGCAACTTTCTCCAACTCCAACTTTTCCACCATCTCTGTGGATACTAGATTATCCGTACTTCCACTATCCATTATTAGTTTTCATACCCTATCCTTTGTCTTGCAAGCAATCCTAAATAAATTGTTCCCCTGGACTGGATTTTCCACCTCTTTCTTTGGCTTCGCGAGAATTTTCCTCATCATCAAGGATCTCCCACCTTCTTCATATTCTTCCTCAATATTTCGCCTTTGCACTTCTAAAATGTGAGATTCTCCTCCTCCATCCCTTTTTCTATCCGTACATTCCCAAGATTTTTTTTCGATCTTTCCATAGACAAAACATTTTATTTTACCTCCTTTGCTTCTTCCTCTTCCTCTGGCTCGTAGAAAAGTGTTCCTATCAGCATATTGTCTTCCTTGTGAGCTTCCTCCCCTTTCTGTGTGGTTATGAAGTTTATTTTCTTCATATGTGCGATTTTGTACTCTATATTGGGCAACTTCTTTTCCTCTACTCTAACTTCTACCTCTTCCCCTTTAACCTTTCTTTCGGGTCAATTTCACTTCTTCCTTTGAAGCAAGTTGATAAGCATATTCCACATTCCTGATTGTCACCATGATCATCTCATATTGAATTTCATATCTTAGTCCATTCATGTATTTGGAGACCTTTTCATCATCACTCTCATGATGACTAGCTCTAATGTTTAACCTGTAAAATTCCTCAGTGTATTCCTTCACTGTCATCCCTTTCTGTCTCAAATTCTAAATTCTTCGTAACATATTGATTTGGTAATCCTTGTGTACAAACTTGGCTTTCATCTTGGGGACAATCTTGTCCCATCTTTTAATTCTTTGTTTGCCTTTGCAAACCCTATCAACATGCAGTTCATCCCACCACAGTGCTGCATGCCCTTTCAGTCTAGTGACAACATGTTTAACCTTCTTATCTTCATAGTTGAAGTATTTATCTAGAGCTCTAAACCAATATAGAAACTCTTCAATGTCTAAGTTTCCTTCATACATTGAGATATCCATTTTTTCTTCATCTCCTATTCTTGCAACAACTTTGAATAGACGTTCTTCTGCAGCATCTTCGGCTACAACTTCTTTTTCTTTAGGTCTAGATTCATTCTCATTTTGAAATTCACTGACATCTGCAGTATAAACTGTTCATTTCTGTGTTGTCTCCATAGCATCTAATTGAGCACAGATTTCTCTCATTTCCCTTTGCATAGCTGGATCAGGCATAGGTCTCTTGATGTCTTCTTGGTTGTATTGTTTCAATCTGTCCATTCATAATTCAAATCACAACTTTCCTCTGTCTTCTCTCCAAAAAAAACAAAAGTTGTTAGCTAATATCTGATACCACCTAATGCAAACCCCCACCTTAGCAGGGTTTGCTTGGCCTCTCGGCTTATGGATCTTCGAACTCCCTTGAGTCAAAATGGCTCATTGATTCTCAATTGGAATCTCCAAAGCATATAAACAAAAGTCCTTCTTAGGAGTTACACCCACGTAAAAAAGCACTAGGTGTGAACCCCCACCCCACATGACCACGACCTCAACTCAATAGGCGCGTCATGTTTCATGATATTGGAACCCTTGCTACAATGCACTACGAATCTTCCAAGTCCCGAAGTCCCAAAATGGGATAACAGTCCTTAGCTCCTCCCTTATCTCTCCTATGGTGACCCATGGTTGTGACCTAGGGCTCAACCTCCGAGCGCATTGAGATTTCATGTATCAGGGGTTCATGATGCAAGGTTCCTCCCTCTACTTGATAGCCGAAATCATGATGTTTCTTTGCCACAGATCGATGGTCCAGATTCTTCCATGATCTGATGGTCCCGATCCTATCGAGATTTCAAGAATTTCGAGTAGTCATTCCCTCCACACTCTTGATTCATGAAATTTCAAAATTCGAAGCACCAGATCAACGGTCTCGATCGCATCGGGATTTCGCATATCTCGACTTCCGAGAATTGTTTCCTTCGAACTCCCGACTCCCGAAATGCCAAGATTTCAAAGTGCCAATCAACGACCCACACTCCTTTGAATCTAATGGTTGTTATCCCTACTTTTCTTGCGACCTTTGAAATAATCTCACCTTTATCTTTTTCGTTGATCTACTAGATCCAACATTCCATCAAAAATCAATGGTTCTCCCTCCGAGAATTTCAACCATTCGTTCAGACTTTTGACAACTCCTGCCAAAGAACTCGACGTTCTTCCTCGTGAACTTGATTTCTGTGAGGCGACTTCAACCTTTGTTCTTCATTCAAACTATTCGAAGTCTCTATCCCTCCTGATCTTGGTTCTTGCTGCAAAATAAAGGATTCTAAAGAATCTTGCACGCACTCATTGCGGCCTTCATGATAATCACTGATTATCTGATATCTTTCACCTCTGTGCAATCCTTGTGAAAAACATTTTTCAACCACTCACTTGGGTTAGAAAATTCTAAGACTTGAACTAGTATTCACACACCTTACATGACTTTGTGCTACTCTCACTTCTACTGGTATAAGAACAACGGTATCCGTCCTGAGATTTTATGAGATAAAACTATGAATCTTGTCAATGCACTCCTTCCAGGCCTTCACTTCACTCCTTGCAGGAATTCTCAGGAAGAAAAACAATTTAAACTTACACTCTCCCTCTTATAGACTTCATACATTCAACATGAAATCATACACATACATGACATTGAAACAAATGCACAACAAAGAATATAAGTAAACTGTAAACATACCATTCAATAGATACAAATAGTAACCATCACATCACCATGAAATTAGATCAAATAATTATTATATCAATTCAAGTGCTTTTGTACATGGGTTCAATAGAAACAACTATTTTCTTATACAATCTATCTTTTGCTCCGCTCTCCTATTCTCTTTCTCTACAACTTCTAAATCTTAATATTGAGAATAATGATACAATACATTACATGCGAGGGAACATTCTCTATTTTTCCCTCCTACAATTCTATCTATCAAACCGAATTAATGCCTTCATATAATTTACATTCATTATATTAAATGCCTACAACTGGCAGATGAGAGAAAGCACTCAAGATCTATGCTACAATCTCCAACCCATAATAGACAAAATATATTTTGAGATATTACATTAATATTTCATCTTTTCAAATTCAAAACGTCTTCAAAATGCACGTTGTTTCATATCTAGTTGTCCTCCACTTGTTCTCTCTTGCGATAATCCTACATCAACCTCAAGAGGTTTTAGGCTTGGGTGTCCTTCGACGCTTTGGAAACTGCACAAAGAATAAAAAATGTTATAATTTTTTTTCATAAATGAATTAATAGACATACAAATTGATACTTTGTAATTTAACCTAAGACAAGTCACCACATATGAAACTGTCAATAATGAGAGTGTTACCCTCCTCCATGACCCCAATCTCTCAGCAATGCCACGTTGCATCAATTAGAAAGATCAAGTCAAGAAAATTAAACAAATATGAATAACAAAAAATTCATGAAACAAAAGAAACTATCATCAATGCATTACCTCATCGTGAATATCTGAGGCATCGATGGATATTCATTGGAAGATGTAGCACTAGGTTGTACAACCTGCTCTGAGAGAACCTCTATTGTGGTAGTATTTGTTGATGGGGACAAAAGTGGTGGTGGGGGTGGGTGGTATACAAGTGGGTTGTGATGGACCCTCACATGATGTACAAGTGATTCCAACACCCTAGGCTTGGAGAAAGGAAACCCATAAGAAATTCCCAGGTGCTAAGGGGATGAAATACTACTATACCTAGCAAATATATCAGTGGCCTACATACATATGAAGGATGGTAATCATATAAACAATGCTTTATAACCACATATAAACAAATGTTTAGCAGCGTCAAATCATCAAATCACAAACGCTTAGTATATGAAAAGGTTTGTCATAAACAGAATTCAAACAACTTTCAATCATATAATACATTTTCTCTATTAATTCCCCCTCCAAGTGTAATACATACATGTTGATACTTAGTGCCATTTCTTTGTAGATGGTAGATTTCTTCCATCCAACCAAACATGGTGTAAACTTAATCGTTGATTTTCATGGACTGTACTCCATACTTGTTGGATGCATGAAATATGATTGCCCATATAGATAACCATTACTTCATTACCAAAATTTGACCCATGTACTATTGGTGGATTTACCAAGGTTATTTTTGCTAATATTAAGGAAAAAATATATATTTGAAATGGGCATGGGTAGTGGAGTTATGCATCACCCTATTATAATTGTGTCTAACATAAAGAACATTTCTATTAATTTTGTCTTATTTTCTTTTCTTTCTTCATAATTTTTGTTGGTCAATGTTGGAGATATTAACTCGTACTTTTCTTGTGCTTAAATTTTCATGAATTTCCAAAGGATAGATATTGAGGAGAGATTTTGACACAATATTCTCCAAACATTCCTCACAGACGCTCTAGAATCTCCCAAGAAGGAATCAGAGGAACTCCTTCTTCGACTAAGACTCTGAGTGACCAACAACGATCTCGTTAGAGGAGATTTTCAAATGAGTCTATGAATATATCAACTGCAGAATGTGCTCAAGCAAGTGTTATGGATGAAACCTTCATAGATAGATTGTGTATTGATACTCCTACACCTGAGAATGTAGAGAATACCTTAGGACAAGAGAATATTTCTGATAATTTTCTTTGATTTTGTTTATTTTTGTTGTATTTTTGTGTATTTAAATTTATGTCAATTAAATGTTGTAATTACTTTCAAATGTGTGTGTATACAATGAGTTTAGATCAAGGGACGACAATGAAAGAGAGAGTGGTTGTCATGAAGATTCTAATGTTGGTTCAGAGGGTGAAGGTGGATTTAGGAGGTCACGTTATCAAGAAACATAAGATTACATGCCTACGTCCACCTATCCTTTGGATTTTGGTGATAAACTTCCCTGGGAAGGGATTACTAAAGAAATGATCCTTGAGTGATGCTAAGGTGTTAAAAGGAGGTTGGAAAATGATTTGGTGGTCCTGGAACTTGCTCAGGAGAGTAAACAAATCTTGCAAATTGTTTTTTATTCATTGCAAAACTTTATGGATGCATATCAAAAGATGGGGCCAACCACTGACATTATTTTCGATCTAATGAGTTAGCGAAAATCAAAGGTGATGGGCCATGATAAATGGGAGAAAGTAAAAAATAAAGTTTCAAAAGAAGACGCAATTTTGATGTTAAATTTCAAATATGGGCTAAAGAGAGAGATGTTGAAGGTGCAATATTTTAAGCACTCCGGCATTGCAGGACATCTGTATAACAGATTTTTTGTAGCATATGGGAAATTTTTGTGGAATGATGAGGTTCCACACTATTTTGAAAGACACTTTTATGCAATTTTTTTCTTGGACATGCACCCTGATTATACTATTCTACTATTTGATTATTATGGGACTAGTAAAGGAAGGACATATGATCGCAAAGGGGCATATCAAAATGAGACATTGTCAAGGCCTCCATAACCTTTAGTACCTCACCCAACAAGAGAATTTTCTTCACATTCACATTTGCGAGCTACATCATAGGTTGGAAAAGAGGCTAGGAATGGAATGAGGGAAAATTTGGAAGCAATTTTTTATGGTGTCGATGTTGGCATGAACCGTCAACAAGCGAAAGCTAATTCCTTGGCCATATTTGTTTAGAAAACATATGTAGAGTTAGATACCATGTCAGTAGAAGATGTTAAGGAGTATGAAAAAAAATTTCATGATGGTTGGAAGGTCATTCAGAATGATGACCCAAACATCAGATTGGTATGTGTTCTAGTTTGTAAATTTTTTACGCATTTAGGATAGTTTACCTCTAATTATAGATTTATATATCATTGTATCTATAGAAAGAATCGAGTTGTTATTTTCATTAATTACAGTTTGGAGATATGTTAAATGAATCTCCAGTAAATAGGGAACTTGATTCCACAAGTTTAAATTTGGATGGTTTGAATCAGGTATGTGTTTTTTAACATCCACAGATGAGCACTGTAGTTGTTCAATCTCCAATCTTTTGAATAAGAGATCAACAACATTTATAATTTTGTATAAATGTGAATACTATAAATTCTAGATTTAGTTCTTAGTTGTGTTGTTTTCAGATCTTTATTCCATATCCTACTAATTGGGGATGCTTGTCTCAATTCTCATTGGGAGAGTTTGAAGAGGGTGGGAGCTCACAGGTATCATTTAATGTGTCAAAATCATTTAAATTTAATGTGTTATAATCATTTAAATTTAGTTTTTTAATTTGAAATGTGTTATATAGGGTAATGTGGAGAAGAGAGTACCTGAGAATGTTCTTGAGAGGGATATTGGTATTGAGGAGGAATTGGAGGAAGCACCCATATTTGGGAAGGATGCGTCTATTCAGGCTGATTCATAAATGTATGTTTTTTACTTTTATCAAATTTTTGTATTCTAGAATTTTTAGTTTAGCCAAATTCTTATTCAACGTTTTGATCAATTATATTGAAATATATAGAACCCATATATAAGCTTATCATTGTATTAAATGGTGTACATTCAGACTTATTTAATTTTAGGTCATGATGAAGACCTAATTTTGAACTTGAACATTTGATTATTTGAGAACAGATTCTATCCCACATCAGAAAAGAGAAAGTTTCTAAATTTTCTTTGATTGCATTCCTTGTTTTCTTTTCCAAGAATGACAAAGTATGGACATTTGTTTTTTCTACATACAACAAAGTGATTTCCTTCTTTCCAGGGTATTGTCAAACTCTTACTAACCAAAAAAACTAACATTCAAGTAGATTTACAAATAAGTCATTCATATGTATATGTGAGCTAGCTCACACATATTGTACATGTGAGCTAGCTCACATATATTGTATATGTGATCTAGCTCACACATAATTTCAAAGAGCATTTGATTATATGTAATATGAATACATCGCAAAGATGAAATATTTAAATGGTTTTTGAAGAATGACTTAACATACATGTGCATATTTGTGTTTTCTTCATGTACATGAAAGATTATATGAGAATATCTATTCCACCGCAAAAAGAGGAGATAAGTATTTTATGGAAGAATGGTTTTTAAAATGGATATTTGTGAGCTTTCATAGATATAAGTAGTTTTTTGGAAGAATGGCTTAATATGGAGATTTATGAGTCTTTAATTTGAAAGAGAATTATAGAATTTGATTATATGACCACTACAGAAGAGGAGAGAATTATTTTACTGTTGAGAAGAATATCATTTTATTGTTGAGTAAATAATATCAAATAACATCACCTGCGATGAGAATTTCACCTAAAGGATTTGAGACTTTATCCACAAGGAGAATTTCACTTGAAGGATTTGGGACTTTATCCACAATGAGATAAGTGTTTAATTGGAAGAATAACTTAATATGGAGATTTGTGAACTTTATTCATACACAGTTCTATATTTATTTTAATATTATTATCTAACTCTAACTCTGAACATGATTTGAAAATAGAAGGCTGACTTGTTATGCTATGCAAGCACCCGCTACTTCATTAAAATAAACTTTACAGGACCTTGCTTCATGTGTATAAATATGCAAGATAAACTTATGTGTTAAG
>JZKD02S1328109.1:500792-515102 GCA_000966675.3 Picea glauca
TATAAAATTCTGGAATGTACATGTGTCACTTGTTTAAACAAATCATAATGGTATTCCATCTTCAATTATTCGTTCATGATCGGCTTAGGACATTTTCCATTTTCTAACTTTTTTTTTTTTTTCTTGATTGAGCTTCCATTAAGTTTATGCACATTGCACATACCGAATAACTATATTGACAACTTATGACATCTAATTGGTAGTCTTGAAAGTGAACATGAGTATCAGTTTGATGGGTTTCTTGAAAAAAATATGCTTTCAATACAATGGATCCTCTTTCATATATAAAATCGTTATCATCAAAATCTTCTAATAGCCTCAGCTTTTGTTTTGTGCATCACATCAAATAATATTTCAAGTTTTCAGTGTTGTCTGTAGGTTCAACCATGGAAAAAACATCTCCTGAAAATAATTGGATATATTGGACAAGAAATAGTTCGTGTTAGATTATCACACAAGTACATCTACAAGTTATTTAAAAAAAATTAAACATAAAAATTACCTTCTCTAACAAGATCAGAAACTCTATCGCCATCATCTGACACTATAGTTTCATTTGATTCCATCTCCTCTGAGCTTGCAAGTGCCATTTTCCCTTTTACAAACTAAGTTGGGTATGTCTCCAAGCTTTAACATATTCTTCATTTTCATTTTCACAAATATCTACAGATTTTGTGTCCTCTATGCAAACTGAACAAAAACAAGACACATTTCCTCTATCAAATTAAAACACATTTTGATAACGTTTTGTTTTAACTAAATGTATTTTTTGTGTCCCATGTATTGTACTAGCGTCATATGGGATTGATCTATTTACATCTTGGATTCCAACATACCAAAAAAACCTTGCACAAGACAAGAACTTGTTAACTGGAAATTTCTCAAGAAAATGATTGAAGATTGAATATAAATTTGAACACGTTCAAATAAAAATATCCTATGTACATGTGTAACACATTTATATATAGAGACAACTGTGCACATCCCTTGACGGATTATATTCATGGATTAGCGCCATTTTTCACCATTCAACAACTTATTCAGCAGATTCAAATCGATCGGCATGAGGGTTCATATGATACCTTCGAAGTACTCATTTTACACATGCCCCTGCACTGTCATGCTCTCCTTTTCCATGACTAGTCTCAAAAAAATTCCAACAATGTGTAATGTTTGATTTTTTATGAAGACGACATAACCAATATAATGATCGTGAAGATTTTAACTGACCCACACACCCATCTGACCATATCCAAATTCGATCGAATCTAATTTCGTGTTCTTTCAATGAATCATAAAATTTATCAAAACAATGTTGTACATAATGTGTGTTGTGTTCTCGATCATCACTTATATAAAAGTGATATTATTTAATAACATTTTGATTTTCATTGGTTCTTTCTATGTTATGAAGACTCCATTGAGCATGTCTATATAGAACATGGAAAAATATCATGACTTGATCAAAATGATAATATTCACTCTGCATTTCATTCTATGCAGCGAATGTGTAATTCCCTGCAAAATCAACTACAGACAAAATTGTCCCTGGTGGAAACACTTCAAAGGATTTTTTGAATTTTAGGTCTTGCCATCGAGCTCTATGTGAATGCTTGGTGTATTTATAAATTTCTTCCTCATACTTCTTAAAAAAATCTATCACACAGATTTTATCTACTATCAAAGCAGTCCTTTTGGAAATAACATTTGAATAATGTGGAACCGTGTTGTTGACATATTCATATCTATTGCAATTGACAGTTATATTAGAAAATGATTGATCATTGATATCAATATGATAATTTGAGTGAAACAAACTTAGATTTTCACAATGATCACATTTATTTCCACCAACACATTTTTTTTGTAAAATAAATCATCACCTTCTCTTTCACATAGAATTTCAGATATAAAAGAACATAATGTGGAAGGAGGAGGCGAACATGGCTATCAAGTTTTTCCAAAATAAAAAAAAGTGTCATAATACAACTCAATTTACACATGATAACAACAACAACAAGTGTCAAGAAAACTGATGGGTCTAACAAACCATGGTTTTTTTCGGACAAATGTAGTGATGGAAATTTTAACTTCTTTGTGTTATTCTTTGAACTTAATGAACAATTCTATTTGTGTCATTGGAAATATATGTTTTGGATGTTCTTCATATTATTTTTGTGTTATTCTTCTTCGCAACATATCCCTTGTATGTGGAAAAACACAAGATTCTGCCAACCAACAATTACGGGCAAATTCTTTAACATTTTCTGCAACTCTATCTTTGTAGGGTTGTCTAGAAATCATTGTCCAATAGGCTAGTTCATCATTTGCATCTATTTGCAATCGAAATTTTCTATGTTTGTGCAATGTTTTTCTTGTTGTGCCCATCATTTTTTATGTGTCGTGTCAATCGATCTTTTATATTGCTAGATGAAACAATTGTTGTTTGTATCGCTCTACGTGCAACACTAACATATTTTTTTCAATATTATCCAAAAGCTTTTAATACACTAGTTATATTGTCAAAGACATTCTGTTTCACCTTTGTATCTTTTGTCGACTTTTGAATACCCAATAATGATGTAGTTTCTTTTAACTTTCTTGACGTTATTAGATAGAGTAAAAGTTGAGCTTGTACTATTATTGATTCATCTTTGAAAAAAGTATTATGCATATTCTTAGTTCGATATCTTATATAATGCTCATCTTTTTTCTTCCCAAATTTGTCAGTATCAACATTTTCTAATATTTCATCATCCATGTCAATAGATTCCCCTGCATATTTCAATATAAAGTTTATATTGAACAACAAAACCCGAACATAAATTCACTAAACTATATATACAAGTGTTCATCTTGTATTATCTAAATTTCTGTACATAGCTATAGGTGATTTGTCTTCTGATTCAATTTTGGTTTCAACGTCTTCTGCTTCAATTTTGGTTTCAACGTCTTCTTCGACATTATGAGACAAATCTATTTATGTTTTTTCAAAAAAATCAAATTGTAAAATTACAATCAATTATATTAAACAATATTTTAAATTTGAATTATATACTTTTAATATAGACAATATGTGCATCCATACTTGGTTGGACTTCTTATTGTTGAAAATGTCTATTTACATTATCATCGTTTATTTCTTCAATATTTTCATGCTCTCGTTTCTTTCTCCAATAATTCTCTTTCTTTTGTTCGTTATGGAGAGTATCATCTCGAGTGCGATCAATTTTTCTCTTGCGCAAACTTTTTTTTCCCATGACTTTTATAGTTATCTGTAAAAGATATGTTCAAGAAAGACTTCACCTTGAAAAAATGCTCAACATTTATCTTTCAACATATAAATTGTTATTCCAATAAAAAATTGAACAAACATCAATTACCTTATTCAACAAAAACCAAAAAGATGATTCAAAACTTTGTTTAGGTGCTCTAGAAAACCATCAAACAAGCGATGAATTGTGTTAAATGTGTTTCGCCGAAAGCATACTTATACGATTTGGTGTGAAATGAAACGATACGACGTGTCTTTTCATCTTTTTCGACCGACGGAATTCACTCAACCATCCTTTGGCCAAAAACCATGGAAACCATTTAGTTTTTACGGTTTCCGTTAGAATTTAGTCCTTTGGCCGAAAGAATATTGTTTCAGCCGAAAGACTCTTTCGGTCAAAAACTAGAAATTGGGATTGTATACAGAAACCGGAAGAGTCTATCAACCCTTCCTATATATTAATACCCTTCTTGAAGTGGTTCTTGAGGAAGGGTTGGTAGACTCTTCCTTGAGCATAGTATTATTGTCAAGTAGGACCATGGGGAAGGGTCAATGAGAAATATCCTAGGGAAGGGTCAATAGGCCCTTCCTATATATTAATATCCTTCTTGAAGTGGTTTTTGAGGAAGGGTTGGTAGAGTCTTTCTTGATCATAGTATTATTTTCAAGAGGGATCACGAGGAAGGGTCAACTAACAACTCTTATAGATTATTATTTTCATCAAAATGTTCCCTAGGAAGAGTTAACCAATCCTTCCTCTATCTTATATTCTATTTGAGAGGATAAATTTACAAAGGTTCAATCAATCCTTCCTCTAAAAAATTATAATCATCAATAAGGAGCTCGAAGAAGGGTCAATCCACACCTCCTCGAGGTTAAATTTTTAACTATGGGGATCTCAAAGAATGGTTTTTGAACCCTTCATCTATTATAGTATTCACATTGAGTAGGATACCATGTAATTTTCAAGTGAATATTATTCTAGCATGATATTCTTATTGAGGGGGATATCAATAATGGGTCAATTGATCCTTCATATAGCTCAATATTATCATTAAAGGGGCGCCCAAGGAAGTGTATACCAATCTTTCATATTGATCAATATTTTTATGATGTGGAATACGAGAATAGGGATGACCAAAATTTTCCCTAGGTTAATTTTATCATCGAGGAGGTTTCTAAAGAAGGGTCAAGTGATCCTTCCCCTAAACATACTCTAGAATAGTAATCTCATTGAGGGGGAGATCAAATAATGATCAATAAACTATTCCTTTACCATAATGTTATGGTCAAGGTTTATCTAAGGAAGGATTCGATGAACCTTCCTTTAACATAGTTTTCTTATTTAGATGAATAACGAGGAAGGGTTCATAGAGTCTTCCTCTATGTTAATATTCTCATTTAAGCTAGTCCCAATGAGTTGTTAACTAATTCTTTATATAGATTATCATTTTTGTCGATAGAAATCTCTTTGAAAGATCAAATGATTTTTTTCTATAGAATAATATTTTCATCAAGGGAATTTTTAAGGAAGGGTTAGATGAACCTTGTTAAAGATTAGTATTTTTGTGAGTATATTCTATCAAATTGTTGAATGACCTTTTATAAGACTAGAATTCAATTTAAAATGGATCATGAATAATATGTTCATCAAAATGGATCACGAATAAAATCCTTCTAACCCTTCTCTATGCATTACATTATCATTGTGGGGGATATATAAGAATATATGATTGACCCTTCTTCGTCCCTAAATTACCATGGAGGAGGGATGTACGGAATGGCCCACTAACTCTTCTTGAATATTTGTATTCTCTTTAAGGTGGAGACCATGTAAATCTAAACAACCCTTTCTTAAACTTAATATTTTAGTTGAAGTGTAACTCAAGGAAGGTTTTAGTCACCTTATTAATCGTTTCAAGGAAATATCAAGAATTATCAAAACAACACTTCTTGATTTTATTGATTATCATGGCTGAGGTAAATCTTGAAGAAGTGATGACTAACCCTACCATTACATTAGTAATTTCTTCAATAAAGAAATAGAAAGTTTGATTGACCCATTATCTAGATTAAAATTCTTGTAAAGTGGGAATATAAAAATGAATCTTTAAAATATTTATTATGGTTACTACTCCCATCATAGAAGATATTAATGGAGTATTACTCAAAACCTCTTGAGGAATATTTTTCTCATCAAAGTATACCTTGAAGAAGGATTGTATTACTCTTTTTCATGCTTAGTATTTAAGTCAAGGGTAGAAGGTTAAAGGGTCAAACCCTTTCTCAAATATTTTATTTACACATAGCCATATCCTATTGAAGCTTCATCTAATGACTTTTCATTATTATTATTCCATGTATTCATTATTATTATTCCATGTAGGAAGAGATGTAGGAAGAGATTGAAAATGAGATGTCCAAACCTTCCTCTAATTTAATATTCTCATTTATTAAGAGTAAAAGGAAGGATTAGGAATTAATTTGTTTAGACTAATATTCACATTTGACTGGAAGTTGAAGAAGGGATAGTTGACCTATTTTATAGATTAATATTTTTATTAATTATCATTTTCATCCATGGAATGAAAAGGGAATAGTTTTCCAACTCTTATTTAGATTTGATTTTTTTCCATATGCTAGGTTGATTACTTATAGTTCTATCTTACTCAATTATTTCGACATTGTAAGACATCCAACCCCCTAAGTAATTTCTAAGGGATGGGGCATAAAACGTTTCTCTTATCTTCCATAGAATACCACCCTAATTAAAGGCCTCCATTGTTTTGTTCTCACCAATATATTTTCAATGATATTAATTTTCCTCTAACAGACTTCTGGATTGAAAACTAGGGTTATTTGAAATTCAAGGCATTGAGGCCCATATAGGCATCCATACAGTGCCACATATCACTTTAGGACATGATGCCTTTGTAATCCCCAGTAATAAGACCCATTGTGCCAATAATGTGGCCCCATGGGATGATGCCATGCAACACATAGGTTCCCTGATGTATCAGGGTATACGTGTTTGTCAAAAAATCCATTTATTAAAACCTCTAATACCCTCATACTTCGATATTGAACCTTTGAAGTCAATGATGATGTCATACTGACATCAATGCGTACACAATATCATGTATCGACATATCTATTAGATTGCATAAGTCACAATTAACAAAACTTTTGATACTTCGATATCCAATACGACTTATGTCTAACCCAACGCCACATGGAATCTTACAAGAGGTCCACATCACACCACATCACACCTTTCATGTGGCCTTCACCATGTATCCTTCTCTTTTCAACCTCCTATAGCTTTTGGTTAGTGTCACATGTCACTCTAGGAGTGGTCCATGTGTCATGTGTCATTTCTGATGTGGCTCATATTTAATTTTATATTAATTATAACAATAATTAGGTTAATTATCACAATCATAATCATAATCAATCCATAACCTTATCCATAATCATGATTAAATTTTCCTTAAATCTCCATTATATCTTAGAATTATTAATAACACTAATAAAACCCAATTGTTAATCACATTAATTAAACCTAATACAAATTAAAAATTAATTAAGATTCATTACCAATTAACATTACAAACCAATTACAAATTAACTAAAGTGATTACGAACTCAATAATTAATTAAAACAAATAATAAATCCAAACTCCAAATCCCAATATCTGGTAATTCCCAAAAGTCTTCATTTATAAGTTTAATAGACATCTAGATGGTACATATGGGGGGATTAAGATATTGAGTTAATATTACTTCACGTGGCCTCGGGAAAGGTTCCTCTGCCTGTCCCTTCATATATCGGTAAGAACTTAAGTTTTTCCTTTACTTTAAGTAGATATTTAGATACCCCATAAAGGGTGTATAATATATACTATAATAGATTTGACTTGAATGAAGGAATGAAATGAAAATTTGTGAAATAAAATATTACATATAATATATCTATATATCGCCTATCTAAAGAGCTCTAAAAATTCATTTCTTTTAGCTCCATATTTTCAATGATATATGGTTTAATAACACTTAGTACAAATGTATAAGCTTTGAATGAGATTTTTTATTTATTAATCCATTTTTTTTTATTTTTATTTTTTTTTGTGTTATTTCATTTACAATTTGATTTATATGCAATATTAAAATTTCCATATATAATTTGTATTCTTATTATTTTTATTTGAAAAATCAATGGGAAAAATTAAGTATATTTTACCTCCCACCATCACCATAATTTAAAGAAGTTTTGGTTTAAGGTTAAAAAACCTTCACAGTAAACTTTAAATTTCTACCACTGGTTACTATCTACCACAAATTAAGGGATTCTTCCCTAAATTGTAGGGAATTTTGTTCCCTTCATAGACACAACTTATGATTATAATTTTAACTATAAATCATATGAAAATGTCAAATTTGCCATATTTTTCAAAACACAATTTAATATAAATGTTTATAAATACCTAAATAAAATTCACAAGATTTTGTATTTTTATTTGAATAAGGAAATTGTATATTTATTTCCCATTCTTTTTTTAATATCTATCTAAAAATATTTTTGTGTCTTTTCAATATTTGGCTGATCCTCCTAAGGCCAAAAAAAAGGTATGAAATTCTCTCTAAATTTTTTTATAGGTTAGCAAAGTGGCCAAAGCCATCTGACATGTCTTCATGTTTCTAACAACAATTATTTTTCCTTATTTTTAGGTTTTTGTGTGAAGAAAATAATGGTCTGCAAACACTTGGATTCTTATTATCTTGTAGGTGAGATGAAAGTGCTTAGTAAGAAAATCTTGAGTTGTCATAAATATGGTAGTCAACCTATTATAGCATTCCAATATCAATTTAATGAAAGCACAATTAGTAGGTAAAGTTATCAACACAATACTTTTAAGCTATAAAATTCTCCTAATCATATAAATTTATCAAGATATCATTTAATAGGAGACTGAATTCACAACACTTATAATACATTTTGCAATATTAATGAACTTATAATTTGCAGAAATTAAACAAAAAAATACTTTTCTGAAAGCTAGAAAGTGCTTGGAACTGCTAAGGGGTGTGTCACTTTCGATGCAACCATAAGCATAGATGCACCTATTATATATATAGTTGGACACCCCCTAACGAAAGTATGATGCCATGAGGAAAAATGATTTTACTCAAGAAATGAGAAAGGATGAAGGTTACTCTCCTTCATCTACAGGAACTAAGCAAGCCAAGTATTCAATCCACCAACCAAGGGGCGCTTCTCTTGCCATAAAAAACCACAAAAGATAACATACACAATACAAGGGATGCCTTCCACTTCCCAGTAATTCCTCAACTCCCTCCCCTCTTAGTCCCTTCATGTTTTCTCAACCAATAACTGAAAATTTGCATCCCCATTTATCATCTTGATTTGAATACAATTGACAATGATTCATGCACCCATAAAACACATTCCTTCACTTCTCTTTTATTTAATAACGACTAGAGGAGTTTGACGCACTCTTCTCCTGTCATATCTGGTCCCTAGACCCATCCGTGTGTGTATTCCCTCCTCTGCTCATGATTTGCCTCATTTTATTTACTTCTTTAATATTTTTTTGTGGGCCAAATCCCTTGAATTCATGGGTCAGATCAGAAAATTCTAGAAGGGTACTTTTCCCATTCTCTCATTGATTTTTGAGGAGGACCACCCAACCACCATCTTGAGATAATAATTAAATTGTCTATGACAAAGGAAAATTTTTGATTTGAATATTTTAATTCAGTAGGGTACTTCCTGGAAGGGGTCATATCAACCCGTAAGGGCTCCCCCTCATCATTCTCTCTCATGGAATCATAACTTGTATAGGAAATCCAATTCAACAATTATTCAACATTTTTATTTTTATATTAATAACAAAATTATTTACATCACATCCTTTTTAAAAGGTTCATCATCTTTCAAAATTTACACATGACAGGCCTATCAATAGTTTTTATAAGTAATAACAATTACATTTACAAACTAGGAGAGAAAAGGGTATTACAATCCCCTCCCCCTTGAAGGAACATCATCATCAGTTTTCTATATCTTCCACTCTGATCTCTATGTGCATTAGTGAACAAACATGGGTATGCTTGTTTCATCTCATCCTCCATTTCCCATGTAGCTTCATATAGACAAAAGTGTTTACGTTGCACCTTGACCTATGCAGTGGTTTTGTTCCTAAATGGGATCTCTTTTTTGTCTAGTATACATTGTGGTTCTGGATGGAATTATTTTGTTGCTTCCACCTAGATCATAGAACAATCAATTATATGATTAGAATCATGTACATATTTCTTCAGTAATGAAACATGGAAAACATAATGTGCTTTCATTGTGGAAGTCAAAGATAATGGATATGCTATAGGTCCCACTCTATCTAAAATTCCAAACGGTCCAGAAAATTGAGGTTTCATCTTGGAACAAGTTCCCATTCTCAAGGAACTTCTTCTAGTTCTAATTCAGAGATACAAATGTTCCCCTACTTTGAGCTATCTAGGAGTCCTATTTGTATCCACATAGTGTTTCTTTCTTTCATGAGCTACTTTTATATAAAAAAATAAAAAAATAATTACTTATTGTTCCAATTATTTTAGCATGTCTAGACTGACTGTAATTATTTCAATTGGGTTCTCTCAACTAATTAGAATGTTGCATTGTCTTCCATAAAGAGTGTCAAAATGATTCATTCTCAATGACTTTTGATAGCCATTATTATATAAAAACTATACTAGTGGTAGATATTCTTCCCATTTCTTGGGATGATGCGTTGCATGAATCCTTATCATGTATTCTAATACTTGTTTTACCCTCTCTATATACCCATTATTTTTAGGGTGGTAAGTTGTACTAAATAATAATTTAGTCACAAAACCAACAAACACAGACTTCCAAAAATTTCAAGTAAATTTGTGATATGATTATCTTAGGTATACCATGCAATATAAATATTTATTTCATGAAAATATTGACAATATCCATTTCCTTGCAAGTAAATTTAAAAGGGATAAAGTGAGAAACATTTCTCAACTTATCCATAACTAACATAATTGCATCATTATGTTTGGTTGATTTAGGTAATCCTGTAATAAAGTCCATGTGGTAAAGTAACTAATACAGGATCCAAATGCTCCAGATGCTTTGTATATGTTCTAATATATATGAGGATATCATCAAACAAGACTAATAGAAACTTGTGGAGATACTTCCCAAAGTAGAAAGAGAATTTCATAGGTCGAATGGCATCACTAGAAATTGGTGGTGGCTCTGTGGAGTCTTGATTTTTGTTTTCTCTTGGTCTTGGATTCATATAGTTGTCTACTATCTTGTATTCGGTAGTAGCCATCACAAAGATCAATCTTAGAAAAAATAAAATTGCATTGCATAGCTCATTCATTAAATCATCAACTCGAGGGATGGGGAACTTCTTTTTTGATAGTGATTTGACTAAGCGTTATGTAATCAATACAAAGGAGGTAGGAACATTGTAAATATATTTAGTGGGGTTGATCTAGATGGTTTTCCATTTCCATTATGGAGTTGGCAGGGGCCGCAACATCCCTGTTGGATGCCTGTGCTCCACCTTAACCTACTGCTATTCCAAACATTTAGCTAAGTACTCAACTATGTCCCTTTTTTATTTTTGGCCAATAGAACAATTTCTTAGTGGTTTTTATCATCTTTGGATAACTAGGATGACTAGTATATGGTATTTTGTGTAGCTCATCCATGATGAGCCTCTTCTAGTCATCATAGTTTGGAATGTACAATAAAACTTTGTAAGGTAGCAAGCCATCATTCAACAGTTGATAACCATCATATTTCAGTCCCATGGGATTTTACTCTAAGTATGTCTTTACATTTATGAAAAACATGTTTTCTAGCTGTGCACTTTTAACCCTTTCTTTGATGTTTGATTCACATGTGATTATAGATTTCATGGAAATCACTTTCATTCTTCTACTGAGGGAATCAAGCACCCTATTCTCTTTTCCATTAATGTGTTTTATTTTGAAATCAAATTCACTAAGAAGGGCCATCCACCTAGCTTGTATAGCATTTAGTTTGGGCTGGTCAAACAAATATGACATCCCACTATGGTCCTGATGAGTACAATTTTTATTCTTAGGAGGCAATACCTCTACATTTTGAAATCATGTAGTATGACAACCAATTCCAAGCCATGTGTCGCATAATTTTTTTCTTGCTCATTTAATTTTATGGATTTGTAACAAATCACATGCCCTTCTTTCACAAGGAATCCTTCGATTCCTTCCTTACAATAATTTGTACACACAAGGAAGTCTTTGTTTGGGTTTGCAATTTTCAACATAGGTGTATTGGTTAAAATATGTTTCAACTACTAAATAATCTCTTCATGTGCTATTGTCCAAACAAATTTAACTCCCTTTCTCTAAATAAACGTGATTGGATGACCAATCTTGGAAAACCCCTTTATGAACCTTTTGTAGTATCCTTCCAGGCCCATAAAGGATCTAACATTAGCTACATATTTTGGTGAAGGACAATCTATAATCTCCTTGATATTGTCAGGATTAATTGCCACTCCTTCCTCTTAGAAGGCATGGCCTAATTAATGGACCTTTTTTTGGAAGAAATCACACTTACTAAACTTTTCACAAAGATTGTGCTCTCTGAACACTTGAAGCATTAACTTGAGGTGATATTCATGCCATTCCTTGTTATTAGAATAGATTAAGATGTCATCAATGAACACCAACACAAATATGTCCAAAAACTTGTTGAGAAAATGATTCATCAAGCACATGAAGGTTGTTGGTGCACTAGTAAGCCCAAATGACACAACCACAAACACATAGTGCCCATATCTCTTCCTAAAGGTTGTTTTGTGGATTTATTCATCCTTAATATGGACATGATGGGATCAAGACCTCAATTCAATCTTGGAGAAAAGTGTATCACCTCTTAACTAATCAAATAAGTCATAAATTCTTGGTAAGGGATAATTCTTCTTAACTCTCATCTTGTTGAGTTATTTGTAGTCTATGCACAACCAGAGTGTGTTGTCCTTTTTATTTACAAATAATATTGGTGCTCCCCAAGTAGAAACCCTAGGTCTAATGTAAACTTTGTCCAACATCTCCCTCAACTATAATTTGAGCTCAAATATCTCTGATGTACTCATTCTATATGGTGATCTAGTCATTGGCACCACTCCAAGTATAAGTTCTATTAAGAAATCAATATCTCTTTTTGGGGGTAGACCTGGTACCTCATCCCGAAACACATATTTATACTCTCTCAATATAGGATTGTCCTCTACAATCAGTTTATTATCCTCAACATAGCTCAATACTTTTATTCCATACATAGAATATCATTTTTTGCAACACTTCTTCACTTGAAGGGTTGATATTTGTTTCATTGAGATAGGATTTTGAATTACTTGTATGGTTCTCTTCTTCCTTCCCTAATCTTCACACTCCAATGTTTTATTAAAAAAATCCAAATTAGATTTATGTGAAGCCAATTAATCCATGTCAATCATCATGTCATAATATCCTAAAGAAATTATGTTTAGGGTTACTTGGGTGGGAAACCCATTCATAATGATTTGGCATGCTCGTATGACATCTGTTACTTTTATTTTTGTTCTAGTTCCTAGCTGTACCAACCACGATTTTACATTTTTTACTTGTTGCGGTTTTCATTTCTCTATAGTTTGAGGGGCAACATAACTCAAATTAGAACCTTGGTCAATTAAAATGGAAACAATATGGTTGAAAATCATACCTTCCATCTCCACCCCTAAAGCTTGGTGGTCTGCTTGTCTATTATCAAAGGATACATAAAATTGTGGTATGTTCCTTGACACATCATTAACTATGGTAACCTCCTAGATGTTGTATACCCTCCTACTTCCTTGTTTCCTATGTTGGAATTCCCTTAACAAATGTTCTTCTCCACATCCCCAATAGTTCAATGGTTCTCTCTTTGTATTATCATCCTTTCCTATGGGTGATCCAAAGGGATTATTTCCACTTTGAGAAGGAAAATTTTGTTGAAGCACACTCTTAGTGGGAAGGATTATCTTAGATATTTTACCATTATTATTAAACTTTGAGGATTCAAACCCCTTCTTCTTGAATCCCAATTTACCTTTCTTCTTCCAGTACTTATGATATTATGCCTTTTGCTTGAATTTCTCATATTAGTACCTCACTTTTCGAATAGTGTCTTCTAGAGTATTAAGTTCATCAAACTTAATATTGTCTTTGAAGGATTGAGGTAGCCCACTAAGGAATTTTTGCACCTTCAGATTTTCATCCTTTACATAGGGAACATACCTTATCAACTCAAGAATTATTTTGACATATTCATTCATTGTGATTTGTCCTAGATTGAGTTCATAGAACTCTTTAGTATTTTAATCATAGTACCTTTTAGACAAGTAATTCTTCTTAAAGTATTTCTCAAACTACATCAATGAAATATCTTTCTCATGGATTCACTTTAAACTTGTAAGGTCCTCCCTCTAGATGGAGGAATTTCCATTCAAGTTGAAAACGCTTATTTTTTTTTTTAAGTAAGAGGTTTAATATATTAAGTTCCTGCTAGAGGAAAAAAGGAAGTTCCAAAATACATAGATTGTCCTGCTGTAATTACTAGGCTTCCCCAATAGAGGGGAAACCAGCCCAATCAGTATCCTAGTCAGCGTATGCATAACTGTAAACTATAAAAAAACAATGTCTAAGACAGCGTGGATAACCATAAAAAGGAGAACCTGACTGGCTTGCCTTCAAACACATCATAAGTCTAGACATCGGACACGTAACCCGGCTAGGTGGTGCTGAGATCCCCTGGCCATGGTTCCTCTTCGACACATGCCGTCCCGTCCCCCCAATGTGTTAGGATATTTAGACACTTAGGAGTTAGTTAAGATCTACTTGGTCTAATATGTCGTTAGGTAAAAGTGTGTTTCTTTAGTATGCATTAGTATGCATTTGTAGTTAGG
>JZKD02S1328109.1:515249-548793 GCA_000966675.3 Picea glauca
TTTGCCGATGATCGATTGTGAGAAACTCTCTTGTAAAATCTCTCTGTAATCTTTTTCTTTGCATTAATAAACTGCTCCAAGTGGCTACGTTGGCTGGGGCCATGGATGTTTCCCCGTAGGGGTTTTACCACATGAAAACATCGGTGTGTTGATCTTTGATCTGGTTATGTGAATGGTTACTGAAGGTGTTCGTCCTCTGTTGGAATACCTGTGTTGTCGAACACACTGCACCTCGACCTGCTCCATGGTCGCAGCACCCGGGTCATTCCTCACGTTGTCCTCCATTTCCTTGGTCACATTCCCACTTCATTCCTGTGCCGACCCTGCTGCACCCTGCTTTGCGGTATCCTCACCTGTTGTAGCTACACACTGCATTGTGGTATCCCCAGTTGTCATCGCGCTCACCTTGTCTTTTCCTTCTATGGCATCTGCTGCAGGTTCCTTCCTAGAGGTCGCTCCTTCCGGGGGTGATAGCACACTCTCATACAAAGAGGAGAGGAGCTGAAGAAAATGCGCCACCTTTTCATTGGTGAGTTGTAACCTAAAATGCAAATCCTCCAGCCCCTGGTGGAGTTCGAAGACAAGGCCATAGAGAATGGCCAACTTGCCTTTCATCTGCTCATCATTAGTGGAATCGGAGGTGGGGGGGCCAGAGTACCCAGGCTTCCGCGTAGGAGGAGGTTGGTCGGCCCCTATGTCTCTTGGAAAAGCCGGGCTTGGAGGATGGACTGGTTCAGTCACCGGTGGAGCGAGGAGGAGATGCAGAGAAGAGCTGGGTAGCCAAGGAATAAGTTCCCTGCAATTGAAGTTCATAGTCGGTGGGTTGAGAGAAGTAGGGCCATGAGTCTCGGCCTTGGGGTGAATGGAAGAACCAGTGGGAGGCGAGGCAGGTGGAGAGAAAGAGGGTCGATGCGATCTCCAGGGAAAACCCCGTCGTGGCCTCCCTCTCAAAAGTTCTTTATGTTTAGGCATGGGATGCGTGCAATAGTGGTCGTCGGGTTGAGTGTTGAGAGGAGCCGCCGAGGACCAGTGAGCACAATCAAAGGATGGCCATGGCTGTGGGGGGGAAAGCCCAACTAACCACCCACAGAGACAATGAACAGAGACAAATAACAGTGCCATAAGACAATGCAGAGGCTGAGTGTGGGCATTCACACTCTTTCCCATCGCCATAAGAGCGTTTTAATGCTGCAGAGGGGTGGCAGATGGCGGCACGAGCCCGTCACATGGCTTCGTGCCCCGTTGGCATGTGCCCTCCTCTATTATACGCCAGGTGGTCTCCATTAACACCCCATCCGAGGGAGCATCCGTCGTTCTAACTTGGAAAATGCATTGCTTAAGAATGGGAGGATCAGGTTCCAAGGCTGAGTTACAGAGGAGTTCTGATTCGCTCCAGTTGATGCCTATATTTTCCAAGCCATCCGCCACTTGATTCGCCCGCCTTCTGACGTGGGCTGGGATGATAGTCATCCTTGGACATAGTGAATCAGTAATGGTCTGCAGTCCATGCAGGAGTCTCCAGCTGGGCGATATTTTATCCAGGTTGGCCCCATTTATAATTTTCTACAGCAGGTTGATGATAATTAAAGAATCGCCCTCAACGACTAGCTTGGTGAAGTTGTTTTTAATGGCTATTTGTAGTCCCCTGGTAAGACCCCTTAGTTCTGCTGCATTGTTCGTGGAGTGGCCAATGGGACCCGCACTGATGAGAAGGATGTGCCCAAGGGTGTCGCGAAGGACAATTCCGTAGCCTGCAGGTCCCGGATTGCCCTTAGAGGCCCCATCAAAGTTAAGTTTGAGGAAACCTTCTGGGGGAGGAGACCAGAAGGAAGGGCTGCTGGGGGGATGGGGCGGGGTAGGAGAAGGTCGAGCCTAAAGGGGAGGGGGTGGAGTCCAGAACCGAATGATGGGAAGTTCGTCTGGAGTGCTGCTATCATCCTCATAGGGTTGTGGCTGAAGATGGAGAGTCTCCAGGATGTTACGATAGCACTGATGCCAACAGTGTTGCCAGGGGAGGGACAAACCTTTGAAAGTCCTTCTATTCCTTTCTTTCCAGGTTTTCCATAAAATAAAGCCCGGTAGAAGTTGCCAAACGCGATTGAGGAGGGGGGAGCGGAAAGCTTGGTCCCTCCAGTTTATAATGGTCGCCAAGATGCTATCTCTACTGCGGTCTGAGGTGCACATAATAAGTGTCACTTGATCCTAGATTTGAGCAGTATAATGGCAATAGTTGAGGAGATGGTTCATTGTTTCCTCTGCCTCTCCATAGAGTAAGCATATAGAGGGACCAATGAATCCCCTTTTCGATAGGTTATCCCAGGTTAGGATGCTGGAGTGAGTGACAAGCCAGAGGAATAGGGTGATTTTTGGCCAGTGCTTAAGGTTCCAGAGCTTGCACCACACTTTCGTGTTAGGGATAGGGTCTGCATGCGCTTTGAGCTAGTATGCTTCCCGAGTGTTGAAGGTTCCCCGCGGTTTGTATCCCCACCTTAGGATGTCCTCTCCTACTATTTTGGGAATTTTCCGTTTCGTCATCTCTTCGTGCCAAGGAGCTAGATCCACGCCAGCCTCCAGCTCGATGCTTTCCCTGTCCAGGTGCCATCGGTGCCACGTGTCTTCCTGGGGGTTGTCCTGCCAATAGTCAGCTACTTTTGTCAGGCCTGCCTGTGTGGTTTGAGCACAGATGTCATGGGCCCATTCCTCCTTACTCAGAACTGGCCATTGTTGCCAAGAATTTTGCCAGAAGAGGGTCATTTTTCCATTCCTGATTTCCCAGAAGGCGTGCTTAGTTACCAGTTGTCGATTCTTCCTGGCTGATGTCCATATTAAGGAGCCTGGGTTATCCTCATTCTAGCGGATAAGGTTCTTTTCTACCACATTTGGAGCATATTTCTTCCTCCAGAGTCGGGCCCAAAGGTCCTTAGGGATTTTTAGCCAGCGCCACCAGATTTTGGCGCTTAGCACCTTGTTCATGATGAAGGGGTCTCTTAAACCCAAGCCGCCTTGCTCCTTGGGTCGACAGAGTTTGTCCCAACTAACCAATGCTATTTTCTTTCCTGTGTTGAGGCCTTGCCAGATGAAGTTTCTTTGCAGGTTTTTAATAGTGGTAAGAACAAACTTCGGAGCAGCCAAAGCAGAGAAGGAATAGATCGGGAGGGCCTGGAGGATGGCCTGGAGCAGAATGAGGTGACTGGGCAGGTTTAGAGCTTGATAAGTCCAAGAGGAAATCCTTTTGGAGAAGGAGGATAAGAGAATCTCCCAAGAGGAGTTCTGGAGTGCATTGTCGATCAGGGGGATGCCAAGGTATTTGGATGGAAGGGAGATTCTGTTGAAACTGAGGAGGCCAGAGATGTGGCGCTGGACTGGAATGGGAGTGTTAAAGAAGAAGATTTGGGATTTATCCTTGTTGCAGTCCAGCCCCGAAGCGTCCGAGAAGGTTTGAAGGATATTCGAGGTGGAGCTGGCTTCCCTGATAGTGGGGCTACCCATCAGGAGGTTATCGTCAACAAACTGGCTGTGCGAGATAGGAGGGGAGATTCCATGCAAGGGAAGACCTGTTAGACCTTTTCTTTCAATAGCTGCATGGATGGAGCTACTAAGGCCTTCGGCCATAATAATGAAAAGAAACGGGGAGAGGGGGTCTCCTTGCCTGATCCCTCTAGAGGGGGAGAAGGGCCTCGATGGGACACCATTGATGAGAAGAGAGAAGAAGGCCGAAGAGGTCAGATTCACAATCCAGGTTACCCAGCGTTGATCAAGGCCAAAAGCTAGAAGCATTGCTCGCATGTATTCCCAGTTAATCTTGTCGAATTCTTTAGAGAGGTCTAATTTGAGGAGCATACCTGGGGTCTTGGTCTTCTGCAGAGAGTGGATCACCTCATGAGCTAGGATTACGTTGTCTAATATTTGTCTGCCCTCAACATAGCTCAATTTCTCTGGGGATATTATTGTAGGTAAGATGGGCTTGAGTCTCCTGGCTATCACTTTTGTCAGAAGCTTGTAAATGACGTTGCATAACGCTATCATCCTGAACTGCTTGGGGTGGTGTGCCTGCCCCTCTTTGGGAGTTAAGGTTATGAAGGTGGAATTGAGAGCCTGGAGGATCTAGCCGGTGGCTCAGGAATCCTCTATAATTTCCCATACTTTTGTTTTGATCAGCGGCTAGCAGTGGTGGAATAAGTCGCTTGTGAATTCGTCTGGGTCTGGAGCCTTATCCTTGGGGGTCTCCTGAAGTGCTTGGTCTACTTCCTCTATTGTTATTGGGTGGAGAAGGGAGGTATTTTTCTCTGGGGTGATGAGGGAGGGAACATGCCGGGTGACCTTGTTGATTGCTTCATGTCTGTCTGCCCGGGGTTCTATGAGGAGGTTTTGAAAATGGCCTATCAAGGTCTTCTCCATATCCCCATGGGAGTGTACCATTTCCCCGTCGTCTGAGATGAGATGTGTGATCTTGTTGGAGTGCCATCTTTGGATGACATTCCTGTGAAAGAGTTTGGTGTTGCGCTCCCCTTCCCTTAGACATTGCACTCGCGATTTCTGTTTCCATAATATTTCTTCTTGCTTTCTCCTGACTTCAAGCTGCTGACTTAATTTTATTTCCTGAGCTTTAAGCTCATTTGTGAATCCTTTTATTCTGATCTGACGTTGAATCACTTCCAATTGCACTGAGAGCTGTTTTTGAGCATCAAAAATGTTGCCAAACATATTCTGGTTCTAGAGTTTGAGAGTTTGCTTGAGATTCTTTAACTTTTGCTGGAATTTGTACATTTTGGAGCCGTCGGGAACCTCTGCCTCCCTCCACCAAGCTTGGATGTTTTCTTGGAAATCTGGGTGGTCTAGCCAGAATTTCTCAAATCTAAAAGGTTTCTTACCGGGAGTAGCTGGGATATCCAATCTTAATTGTAAGGGCCAGTGATCTGACCCAGAGAAGTTTAGGATATCTGATTCCATTGCGGTGCCCTCCATCATAAGAGATTCTGTTATCAGGAATCTATCCAGCTTACATGCAATTTGGTGTATGCCGGTTCTTCTATTTGTCCAAATGTGCAAGCCATTGTTGGTGTCCAAATCAATTAAGTGAAGCTCATCTATGAGAGCATTGAAGTCACCGGAGTCCTTGTCCAGGTGCCTTGAGCCTCCTCTTTTTTCCGCCAGGCTGTGGATGATGTTGAAGTCACCACCAATTATCCAGCTTTTGTTCCGTGCTAGGCTAGCAACATAACGCAGGCTCCTGAGGAAGGCCTGCTTATCCCTTGGGCTGGCTGGGCAGTAGACATTGGTCAGATGTCCAGGCCTATTTGAGCCTATAAGCCTGTAATCAACTGTGATGGACCATTTGGTAGTGACGAAATTTTCCAGTAGTACTGCATTGGTATTCCATAGTACAACCAGACCTCCATTTGTTCCTGTGGCGTCTATAGCTACTGTCGTCCCTTGTTTCCAGCAGTAGGGTAGAATCTTGTCAATGTCTTCTGAGGTACATTTTGTTTCCTGTAGGAGTAAAATTTCTGGTTTCTCTGCTATTATTAGATACTGTAGCAATTTTTGCTTGCTACATCCATTGAGGCCTCTGATGTTCCAAGTAATGATCTTCATGATGATGGGGGAGTGGGGAGAGGAGGGAAGCTGTCCGAAATCAGGTTAATTTGTCCTGAGTTTACCATAAAGTTCCCTATTTCTTGTACGAGTTTGTTGGTGGACTTACGACCTCTTTTCTTTTCGTCCTTCTGGGTCTTGGTGGGGTTTTTTGATTGACTACCCTGGATTCCTAGGCCTTTATTGGCTCGAGCTGAGGACCCAGCTGAGGATTTGAGGAAAACTTTGTGGACCTTCCGTAGTTGATCTCTAGGTATGGTATAGAGTTTTTTTTGCCTATAGGCATGCTCGAGGTGCTCTAGATCCACCACAGCAAGGTCTTGCTCTTCTAGCTCCATATCCGCCTCCCCTTCTTCTGTCTCTTGTAAATCAAGAGCCGTGTCAGGGTGGGCTAGGTCAAGATCCTTGCCTTGGCTCTGTCGTTCTATTCCTTGACTGATATATTGAGGTACATTGCCCGGAGAGGGTGCAATGGGGTTTGCAGGATTTATGCGGTTTTCTATTTGGTCTTGCAATATGGAAAACTTATAACTAGTTGAGGGATCTTCGCTTACCTGAGCCAGTGGTTTCCTTCCTCCTTGACGCCTTTTCTCCGCTGGTTGTTCGAAGCCATCCTCGTCTTTGCCGGTTTCTGGGTTCCCTTCTCTTTGAGCCGTGTTGAGTGGGCATTCTCTAAAGAGGTGACCATGTTCGTGGCATTTTCTGCATCGGAATGGGATATGCTCATAGTCAATGGTTTGAGACCAGTCCTCGTCATGATACTCCAACGTGATGGACCCCGGGAGCGGCTTGGCTATGTTCAGATACACACAGATTCTCTCATAAGAGATGTAGCACCGTTGCTTAGTGGCCTTTGAGGATTTGACATAAATTCCTATAATGTTCCCAATGTCGGCCAAGACTTCTTCTAACCAGAACTCCTGGGGAAGGGAGTATAATCTGAGCCAGACCGGTGCATGGGTAAAGTCTTCCTTCTCAGGGCTAAACTTCTCGGTCCAGAATCTTAAGAAAAGTCCTGCCGAGTTGTAGAAATACAGCCCGCCATCAAAGATGTGATTGCGATCCTCCAGGTTGTGGAAGATAATGGTGAAGAAACCCTTGGAACCCAATTACAGTTCATAATGCCCTCTTGGCTTCCACCAATGTTGTATCCATTTGATCAAATCTCGCTCCGAAGGCCTTAGCCCTAGGAATTTACCCACCAAGGCATATTCCCTCATGTATTGCCTCTGCTCTTCTATTCGTGGTGAGATAATGACATATTTCGGGGCCTATGGAGCTCGTGGGATGCACTTAACCGGCACCCATGGGGTTGACGCGCGGGCTTGGGCCGCCTCCTTCCCTAGATCTATATCCATTTCTCGGTCTTTGAAAGTTCCTTCCTCCTGGAGCTCCGCGCATAGGTTTGGAGGCGGCTCAAAGGTCGGTCGCTTCAGGCCTTCTGTAGGACTACCATTTGCAGTGATTCAACTGTAGGAGGTGCCCGGTGGCTCCCCCTCCTTGCGATTCATGAGCCTCAGCGGGGCGAAGGATATGGCTTCGCAGAACAGGGCCACGGGGAGGCGCTAAACCCTAGTTGCAGAACCCATCAACCTATCGCAACTCAATTTAACTGTTGATAGAAATTCGTTGAAAATGCTTATTCAATCCTTCAAGTTTATAGAGTAGTCATAGACTCTGAAGTACTTCTTTATGCCAAATATCCAAGATTTATCTTCTTCCCCCTTTTTAATATCCAAATAAAAATTTGGTGGTTTGGATTTTTTAAACTCTTCAGGGACATGACTCTTGGAATGCCTCCTCTTCTTTAATTTCTTCTAAGAATGTGAACTAGTCCCAATACTGGAAAATTCCTTGGATTTTTCAGCTCCCTCACTAGAGGATTCTCTAGATGAATCCTTGTTGTTAGTATGCCTCTTGGATCCATGTTGGGCCTTCCTTGAGGTGATTCTTATTTTCTTGCTACTTTTAGGGCTATGTTATTGTATCTCATGGACTCTAGGTTTTCTTGGACTGATGTTTATCCACATTACTGACTAACAGCCCATGCTACAACTATCTCTATATATTTGATAGGATTGGGAGAAAGACTACATTTATTTAATTTTTATTTATTGTTATTTTATAATTCTCTCATTGTCTCCTTTAAATCTTCGTAATTCTTCCATGAAGCTTCTTACAATTTCATCCAAATTTAGAGGGGTTTCCACCACTCTCTTTTCATCATAATATTATTCTCTTTTATGGGAGATTTATTCCATCTCATGATGTGTCACCCTTCTTTATGTTGTATATTTCCTTATTGTCCACTCACTAGTTAAGTGTCGACACAATTTTTTTATGTTATTTAATTATTCACTAATTTATGAGCAAAGCATACACTTTTCTATAAGGTGAAATGAACTTCATCATTTAGCAGATAATTGTTGGAGTTACTTCACACACACCTATAATTTTTTTTTCCTAAGGTTTTTCCTTGTTTATTAGACATTATTCAGTCTCCTATATTTTAGGGGGGAATATTCCACTTGGAGAATATTCTCTTCAATTGACACTTCAATTTGTCTAGTTGAGTTGAGTCTAGATGCTGCATTGGTTTTGTCACCATTCAACGTTGGGATCATCACCATGATAATGCTCACTTGTCTTAGTTTCATCACCATATTGGTGCATTACCCTTGATTCCTTGATCTACTCCTCACTACACTCTCTTTCAGTCAGTTAACTAAAGACTAATTGACTAGTTAACTCAACTCGGTGGCAGCTCACTCTTGTAACTACCTGAGAGACTAGAATAGATGGCAGTTTACTCTTGTAATTTTTGGTGTGTGTTCAGATCACTCTAGACCACCATTATGGCACATTAGTTACTCATGTATCATATATCTATTGTAAATTATTCACTCTTTGAGTATGGAAAATGGTTAATGAGAATTTTTATTCTTTCTCTCCTTCTTCTTCTTTCTCAATTTCTCTCTGCAAATGTGTGTAGTATTTTCTAGCTAGATATATTCTGTGCAGGTTCAACACATTTACATTGTATCAGAGCTGACAGACTACTAATAAAAATCTACACCAAATTATTTTTGTAGGTATAGAAGATTGGAGAACGTAGAAAAGATGGAATCTATGTTTTACTCATCAACAATACTTCTCACGCCTCATAACTATTTGGAATGGAAGAAAAAATTTCTTCTTAATCTAAGATGTAGAGGCTTGTACCAAATAACTATGGCAACGAAAGTAGAGCCTGATTCTGCCGATGAGAAAAATGACTTACTCAATAGACAAGATATGGCCATATGATTTATCTTCTTGTCTATTTCTCTAGAAATTCTCCACCAAGTATATGATGACTCACAAGATTCAAATCCAAATGAATTATGGACCATATTGGAGGTTTTATTCAGGAATAAATAATATTGGGAAGTTTTCATGCAAGAGGTTGAACAGATAGAGCCAGAAGAGAAGCCATCATAAGATCAATCATCTTATTATGAAGAGTCTTCTACAAAATTATTTGCAAAAATTTATATTCCATTAATTAAAGATGATGTATACTCCATTTCATATTTTTTCTTTGAATTTCATGTGGAATATATATGACATGCATCTCAGGGGTCACATGCAGACATTTTTTCATGTGCAATGCATGCATCTCAGGAGACAAAAAAAGATCCACGCACATTAGACTCAATTATGATATTTTCTAAGAAACAATTGTGGAAACAAATTGGATAGTTTAATTCCTCTCGGTAAAATATCCAATTTAAAAAAAAAAAATCATCCGAAATAGAGTTTGAGAAGTGAAGTTATGATCATTTTAAAATCAACAAAATTTCATTATTTTTCCAGAAACGGCCGCACGGTTTTCAAAATTTCATCCAAACTTTATTTGGATATTTTTCATTACAAGAAGATAAAGTGAATATGTGTGGACATTTCAATGGTGCATATACTTCATCATATCCGTGCAAACATCTACATCTTCAACAAAATCTTCAATGACCACAAACTTGCATAGTTGCGAAGTCTTCTTGGAGTGAAGGACAGGGTTACTTAGCAACTGTTTTTTGTTCCTTTTCATTTTTTTTTATGCATTGTAATTTGAAGGGAGTGTTTCCCATGAGGTTTTCCCTCTTTCCTCATTTATTTCAGTGTATTTTTTGTATTTTGTTACCTAACATGGCCTCGTTGCTGAGACCCATTCTTTATTTTCACCATATTGATGTTAAGGGGGGGTGTTGGAGTTACTTCACACACACCTAGGATTTATTTTTTCTAAGGTTTTTCCTTGTTTATTAGACATTATTAAGTCTCATATATTTTAAGTGAGAATACTCAACCTGAAGAATATTCTCTTCAATTGACACTTCAGTTTGATTAGCTGAGTTGAGTTTAGATGCTGGATTGGTTTTGTCACCATGCAACATTGGGATTATCACCATGCTAATGTGCACTTGTCTTGGTTTCATCACCATATTGGCACATTACTCTTGATTCCTTGATCTAATCCTCACTACATTCTGTTTCAGTTAGTTAACTGAAGACTTATTGACTAGTTAACTCATCGAGGTGGCAGTTCACTCCCGTAACTTCCAGAGAGACTAGACTAGGTGGCAGTTTACTCCCGTAATTGTTGGTGTGTGTCCAAATCACTCTAGACCACCATTATGGCACATTAGTTACTCATGTACATCCTATATCTATTGTAAATTAGTCACTCTTGGAGTGTGTAAAACGGTTAATGAGAATTCTTCTATTCTTTCTCTCCTTCATCTTCTTTCTCAATTTCTCTTTGCAAATATGTGTAGTATTTTCTAGCTAGATCTATTCTGTGTAAGTTCAACACATTTACAATAATAATGAGATACACAATAATAATGAGATACAGTTCAGGTTTAAACATGTAAAAACAACATAATGTCTTAATCCTCTTTTCATTAGTAAAATTTTAATAATCTCTTACAGATAGGGTAGGGTAGGGTTCCCTCCCCCTTAAAAAGAGTTTTCCAAGAAAAAATATTTGACTCTTTCCTGAGCCCAAGTAGGCCATGTGTTGTTTCCTCATCTAACAACACTTTTTGTCACAACCAAACCTCTAAATACTTTATAAGGGATGGGGTATAAATTTTCCACTTCTTTTCCTTAGAATCACACCTCAATTAAATGCTTCCAATCTCTAATGCTCATCAAGAGATTTCCAATGATTTATAATTCTCCCCAAACATGCTTTTGGATTGAAAAATTGGGGATATTTGAAATTAAAGGAACTAAGGCCCACATAGGCATTCGTACAATTCCATGTGTCACTTCAACGGATGCCACTTTTGAAACCCCTAGTGATAATTCCCACCATGCTAGTGATGTGGCATTGTGGGATGTCGCCATGTGGCACCACGGTTCCCTATTATATCAACGCATCGGTATTTTTGAAAAAAACCATTTATTAAAAACCCCTAATAACACAATACTCTGATATTAAACCCTTGACGTCAATGATGATGTCATTCCTGATGTGATCTATTAAAATATCGAGTGTCGACGTATCTGTTAAATTGCATAACTCGCAATTTGAAAAACAATTGATACTCTTGTAGCCAATATGACTCACGATCATCTCAGTGCCACATGGCCTCTTACTAGAATTCCACACCATGCCACATGGCACCTGCCACATGTCGCTTAACATGTGGTGTTCACTGAGTATCATTTTCCATTCAACCTCCTATAACTCTCTATGAGTGCCATGTGTCACTCCAAGAGTGGTCCATATGTCACTGTTGATGTGGCCCATATATTATTTTATATTAATTATAACAATAATGAAGTTAATTATCACAATCTTAACCATAATCAATCCATAACCTTACCCATAATCATGATTAAATTTCCGTTAAATCCCCATTATGTATTAATATTAATAATGACACTAATAAAATAAATAAATAAATAAATCTTTTTTTAAGGTCACTACCAAGCGAGATACCAAATTGGTGTATAAGACCCCCTCCGCCCAACGATTTGACTAGTAAAACCTATAAAGATATACATACCCTACCCCTTCCACAATAATAAAACCCAATTATTAATTACATTAATTAAAACATAATATAAATTAACATTAATTAAAAACCATACTAATTCACATTAATTAAAACCTAATATAAATTAACATTAATTAAAAACCATTAACAAATAACATTATAAGCTAATTAAAAATTAAGTAAAATGATTAGTAATTTAATAATTAATTAAAACAAATAATAAATATTGAGTTAGTATTACCTCACGTGGATTCGGGAAAGGTTCCCACGCCTCTCCCTCATATCTGATATCGATAAGATCTTAATTTTTTTTATAAGCTTTTCGTAGATATTTAGATATCTATGAAAAAGGATATATAATATATGTATTATAACAAATAATAAATATTGAGTTAGTATTACCTCATTTGGATTCGGGAAAGGTTCCCACGCCTCTCTCTCATAACTGATATCTGTAAGATCTTAATTTTTTTTTTACTTTTTGTAGATATTTAGATATCTACGAAAAATATATGTATTATAATGGATTTGACTTGACTAAATAAATGAAATGAAAATTTGTATAATAAAATATTATATATAATTTATTTATATATATATATTTTAAATATTTAGATATTTACATAAAGAGTATATAATATGTTATTATAATGAATTTGACTTGAAATATATATATTATATTATATATAATTTATATATTATATTATTATATAATATATAATTTATATACTATATTATTATATAAATTTAATAAAAAATAGATATATAGATTTCTTCTTGTAAGAAATCCTTCACAATAAACTCTAAATTTCTACCAGGGCTTAGCCCACCACAAATTAAGTGATTCTTCCCTAAGTTGTAGGGAATGTGTTCCCTTTATATCCATACCATATGGATATAATTTTATTGGTAAACCATATGAAAATGTTATATTTGGTATATTTTTCAAAACACAATTTAATATAAATGTTTATAAATACCTAAATAAAATTCATAATCTTTTGTATTTTTATTTCAATTAGGTAATTGTAGATTTATTTCCATTTCTTTCTTAAAATATATTTAAAAATATTTCTTCCTTTTTTTAATATCTGGATCATCTTCCTAAAGCTGAAAAGAGGTATGAAATTCTCTCTAACTTTGGTGTTTAGAAGATTTTCCTAGATCAACAGAGTGGCCAAATCCATTTGACATGTCTTCAGGTTTCGAACAATAATTATATTTCTCTATTTTCAGATTGTGCTATGAATACAATATTGGCCTAGTCTTCACCACTAACACTTGGATTCCTCTTATCTTGCAGGTGAGCTAAGAGTGCTTAGTAAGAAAATATTGAGTTGGCATAGATATGGTATCCAACCTATTATAACATTCAAATATCAATTTAATGAAAGTAAAGTCAGTAGGTAAAGTTATCAACACAACAACTTTCATTTGTAACACCCTTTTGAACATATACATTTCTCAATATATCATTTAATAGGAGACTTCATTCACACCGCTAAGAACACATTTTGAAATATTATTGAAATTAACATTTGCAGAAATTAAAAATAGAAATACTTATCTGAAAGCTATAAAGTATTAGCAACTATTGAGGGGTGTGCCACTTTGCACACAACCATAGGCACAACTGCACATGATATCAATACAACTGGACACCCCCTAGCCAAAGTATGATGCCATGAGGGGAAATTCTTTTACTTAGAAAATGAGAAAATATGAATGCTACTCTCCTTCATCTAGACGAACTTAGAAATCCAAGTCTTCAATCCACAAAGCAAGGGGGCCTTCTATTTCGACAAAGAGCCACAAAAAATAACATACATAGAAAAAGGGAGGCCTTTCATTGCCTAATAGTCCCTCGATGCCCTCCCTTCTTAGTTCCTTCATGTTTTCTCAACCAATCATTGAAAATTTGGAGCCTTGTTTATCATCATTCGAAGATGATTGATAATGATGCATGCACCCAAAAATCATATTTATTCACTTATCTTTATTTTTCTAAGGACTGGAGGAGTTTCAAACACTCTTATCCACTCATATTTGGTCTCTAGACTCAACTGTGTGTTCCCTCTCTCCTATGCCCATGATTTTGATCATTCTATTTCCTTCTAGAACAAGATTTGATGGGTCAAATCCCCCAAATTCATGGGTCTGATCAGAGACTTCCAGATGGGTACTTTGGTCATTCTCTCATTGATTTATAAGGAGGAACACCTACCCACTATCTTGACTGGTAATAAATATTATGAGACACATGATAATTCTGCGTTTGAATATTTCAATTTAGTAGGATACTGCTTGGCAGGGATCATCTCAACTAGTAAGGGTTCCCCCTCACCATTCCCTCTCACGACATCATAACCTGTATAGAAAATATCGGTCAACAATTATTCAACATTTTTGTTTTTATATTAATAATGTAAATATTTAGATAGCATCATTTTTTAAAGGTTCATAATCTTTCAAAATTTACACATAACAAGCCCATCAATAGTTTTTGGAAATAATAACAATCACATTTACAAATTGGTGGAAACAGGGGTATTATGGGTATATTCTCTATATTTCCTTCCAAGTGGTCATATAAATCTATTACATACTACGATTCAGGTGGATATCGGTCGCCACCCACCTATTCCATTGGCTCGAAAAATAGTTTTCCACCTTGGCAGTTTTTCGGGCTCCAAACTCCTGGGGCCATTTTGAGGCCCTAAACAATGTTTTTTGAGGATTTGGGGCCCAGGTGATTGCCAAAGACACTTACCTGGGCCAATCAAAAATCATTCTTCTCGATTATAACCTTGCAATGGGATATTGTGTGCCTAAAACTAATATCATATGCAAAAGTTACGACCCCAGAAAGTTGATGTAAGAACTTAACCCAACAGGGTCCACATGACTTTTGGTGCTTCATCTCCTAGGGTTAGATTTTTGGATGTCTAGGGTTTTTTCATTCATCTTGATTGTAAAAAAATTCCCTAAGAGCCTCACTGTAATCACATTCTTTTGAATGAGCACAACTTTCACATCTCTTCACAGAGATAAGTCACCACCATTCTAGCAAGCTTGTTTTTCGTTGCATTTTATAGTTTCAACTTATTTCCTTATTGAATAGAAGCTAGTTTTACTACATAGATAAAGAAAGATACAGGGAAGTGGTTTGATTTATATAAGAGCCCTTGGCATAACAATGTTTATTTTCACTCAAAGAAGTCATTGCTGGCTGAGGTGAAAGCCTCTGAATCTGATGCCAGATCTGAATCTGAGTCAGAACCAGAAAGGGGGAGACAGATCATTGATACAAAACCCATTGCTACCATTTCTACCACAAAGCTCCAGCTTGGTGAACCAGACGAGCCAGAGGAAGGCGAGAGCCCTTTTGATTAATAGATGTGGGTGAAGGGTACCCCACTGCACTTCATCATTGATAGTGGTAGCTAAAAGAACCTCATCTCAACAGATGTTGTTAAGCATCTATCCCAAATGAAAATGTCTCACCCGCAACCCTACACAATCGGATGGATCCACCAAGGAAGCAAAATCCACGTCAGCCAACAATGCTTCCAATCATACGACATCAAACCCTTCAAAGAAGAGGTATTTTGTTATGTTGCCCCTCTCAAAGTTTGTAATTTTGTTTTGGGCCAACAATATTTATGGAAACGCCATGTTGTATATGAGTCTAGGCCTCACAATGTTATTATTACTTTGAACAATAAATTGTATAAGAAACCAGAGGCAGTCCCACCTAGTGTTATTTCCTTGATCTTTTCCAAGCAATCCAAGAAGGTCATCTCTCATACTAAGAATTTTGTATTCTTCGTGATTCGCTCTTAGAATGAGTGAAAGATCGCAACCACATCTAGGATCTCTGTGGTCGACCTCTCCACATAATAAAAGCAAGTGGATAAGTTCATGGAAGCATACTCATATATCTTCTCCTTACCATCGGGGTACCTTTGCAATGTTAGGTCAAACACCCCATCGATTTGACCCCTTGCGCACAGATTCCCAATGGGCTAGTCTATTGTTTCTCTCTGTTAGAGAATGAGGAGATAAAGTGACAAATGCAAGAACTACTCCACAAGGGGCACATCTGTCCCAACTCATAACCTTGTGGGAGCCCAATCATGCTGGTATAGAATAAATATGGAACCTGGTGACTTTGCATTGTTTAACGTGCCCTGAATAAAATCACAGTCAGAAACGGGTACCTAATTCCCCAAATCGATGACCTCCTTGATTATCTTACAGGGGAATTTCTTTTTAGTAAGATTGATCTGAAGTTTGGCTATGACCAGGTACCGATGGAATAGACAGATGTATGGAAGACCACCTTGAGTTCAAAGGAAGGTGTTTTTGAATGGTTGGTCATGCCCTTTTTCTTGAAAAATGCTCCAACCACTTTCAATAAGATGATGGACGATATCCTGCGACCATTCACAAATAATTTTGTAGCTCTGTATCTGAATGACATTCTCATTTACAACAAGAATTGGCCAAAACACTTGCAACATATTCAATAGGTTCTGCACACCTTGCGGTAGCACAAGATATACGCCATCTTGGAAAAATGCTCCTTTGGCATGGACTAGTTCCATTACCTAGGCGACATCGTTGATCAACATGGTGTACATGTGGATCTAGCCAAGATCCAAGTCATCTGTGACTGGCCAACACCAACCACACTTACTGAGCTTTAGAGCTTCTTGGGCCTTTCCAATTTCTACCACAGGTTCTTGTTGGGATTTTTCCATATTGCATGGGCCCTCATCCAACTAACCATGGGTGGTGGTAAGTGTTATCACATGAAATTGTCAGAGTCTTGTGGGTTTGTGGTTTCTACCTAAGTCTGTAGTTTTTTCCTATTTCTATCCTTTTCATAAGCTGAGTCTTGAAGTTTTTCCCCCTTTGGCCGATAAAATCATTTTTTGTTTTCCCTTATTTGTTTGTGCGCCCTGGTCTCCCTGTTTTCTTAGATCACATCTAGTCATCCAAATCCTTGAACGTGCAGGTCGCAACCATGAACAAAAAGTGTAGTTTTCTTAAATAGTCTGTTTCAATATTGAAGAATAATAAAAATACAATTTTAATCTTTCAGCGATGAAGATTCTGGGAACAATCTAGATCAGCGACTCATAGATGTTCGGGAGTGAAAAATTGCATGAAGTATAGTGCCATAATAAAAGGCCCTGAAGTGAATACGAGTCGTTGATTTGAAAGGGGGCGGTTGGTAGTTGATCCAAGTCTTTAGGGAAATGAGCTTCAGAAGATTTGAAATGAGAAGTGCTTAGAAGTCCCAAAGGCCCGAAGTCCAGAAGACCCGAAGTGGATCTCGACCGTCCAAATCTAGAATTCCATGCCTCATTAGATCCTCAGCTATAGAGGTTTTTCTTAGAGGGAAAGGTGGTTTGAGAATTGAAATTCCCGAAGGCCAATTCACGAAGCAAATCTCAGTCCTTGATTTGAAGAGGGAAGATCTGATCCGTCGATCTAAAGTGCCAGAGATGGACCGTTGATCAGGAGGCCTCATCTCAGATCACAAGATCAATGTTCATGCTCCATTGTGGAGTCATAAGGTGTGCACATTTTAAAATTTTAAGGATGGGCCGCAATCGAAACCGTGGTTTTTGGAAAGGGGGGCATGGTGGTTCATGGTGAATTGTAGAAACAAAAGCGATTTGCTTTCAAACCACCCTTTGCCGTGCCTACAATCACACAATTGTGTAGGGTTATGGCCCTAGGTTACATTGAATATGGAGCGATGGAGAGGAGCTGCGCCAAAGGACAAAAGCGCCCGTATTTGGTCACAAAATAAGATTTTCTTGGCCTTGAGGCTTCGAGATTGACTCAAAGAAGTTGTGGGCACCACCTGGAACAATCATGGGTGTTAGGCTTTGTCCTGATCTCAATGAAGGTAGTTACTTAAAATGGGGGAGGTGGTTGAGACCTCGTCTCACCCCATAAATGGAATGTGTGGAGAGAAGGGTCGTGGGGGACAATTGTCAATCCAAAATTTCCTGAGGGACAAATTTTTTGCAAAGCACATAACTAAGTCGGGCTCACATTTGACATAAGAAGGCCTATACAGGCTGACAGAGCAGGTGACGAATGAAAACTTTGAATGTGAGGGTCTGATCACATTCCTGGTGGTTGGAGCATTTCTAGTATGTAAAGGCAGTTTTGATATTTTGTTAAGGTGGTCGGTTGAGCAGTGCTTCCGTATTGTAAACATTTGATGAAGAACTCTAGCTCTTTGGTTATGTATTTTGATATTAGGCTTCTTTCTTAATGAAAGTTAGCTTCTTTTTCATTCTATTTTCCTCTGATACTTAAGTTTCCATGATTGAAGTATTCACATTGATTGTTTTGACTGTATTGTAATGTATGTTTGATTTCAACACTATTATTTACATTCTTCAGTTTCCTAAAGTTTTGAATCCAAGAGGATATTGTATTTGAAGTTTTTCCTCCTTGGGCTGCTGGAAGACCTAATGTCTACGACAGACCTACACACTCTCCTCACCAAAGTATTCCCTCTATTCACGCTTACTCCAACTTACTGACTGAAGTTAATTAAGAACTCACCTGCATGTGCATACTAGTCCAATTTTCTGAGTTAAAATGATATCATCTTGAGTCTGCACCCATTTGACCTCTTTAAAACCAACTTGTCACATAAAAATCTGATGGGTATTGGGATTACCTCCAATGAAATCTAGAGGTGACTTCTAGTGATAACATTTATGGCGTCATTGGTGGGGAAAAAATTGAAGACATTTCCTGAGGATAGAACGAAAAAGAGCTTTTGATTCTAAAGGTGCATCAGATATCAAAACCATTGAAGTTTGCACTTGAACTTGAAAAATCTGTTGTGTCGACTCCACTATTTCAATTGTGCTGCCTCTAGCACACTCGAAGCTGACCCAAAGAATTTTTCTCAAGAAGGATTTTAGCAGCTGCTTTCTCATCTTGAAGGTTGTCTAGGAGATTGACAATGATCAGATCTGATCTTTGATGGTAAACAAAGACCAGACACATTCAGACTACATATCATTCACCTACCGACTCAATGATTAAAGGATCTAGTGGTGACTCCACTGTTTTGAAATGGAAAGAATCTTGGCTCAGAGGTTTTCTCATTTTAATTTCTCCTATGTTCCTGGTTTTCCTAATGTTGTTCCTACTATGGATGAATGGGGTGATTTTTTACCAATATTTAGAGAGCGTAAAGAGGAAAAACCTACATAGCATCTTTGTGAGTTTTATGAACTCATGCATCAATGGGAGATACATCATGAGGATGTATTATTAAAGATTTTCATGCTCTCATTAGCAGGAGATGCTCGTGAATGGTATCACTCCTTACCCCCTGCTAGAATCTTGACATAAATGGTCTTCCAGTTAGGAAGCCACTTAAATGGCTATGGTGGAAGTTAGCTTTCACCTAACACTACGTAAAAAATTAGTTGCCTAGGATTTTGTATAAATAATCTCCTTTGGAGCTCATGTATTTTCTTTTTTTTAGAGTAATTATTGACCTGTAATCCTCAGCAGGACGGTTTTTTAGCAGGACTCCATAACCCAATAGCTAAGGAAATGAAACTACTGGTTCTTGCAAGCTTGCAGGGAGCATTCCATCCCTTGTGGAGCCAAATGTTATGACATGAACTTGTCAGATTCCTGTGGGTTTATCGTTTCTACCTAAGTTTGTAGTTTTTCCCTGTCTCTATCCATTTCATAGGTCGAGTCTTGAATTGTTTCCCCCTTCGACCGATAAAATCATTTTATCTTTTCCCATGTTTGTTTGTGCACCCTGGTCTCCCTATTTTCTTAGCTCGCAGCTAATCATACAAGTCCTTGATCGTGCAGGTCACAGCCATGAACACAAAGTGAAACTTTATTAAGCAATCTATTTCGATATTGAAGCATACACAAAAGACAGTTTTAATCTTTTGGTGCAAAGATTCTAGGAACAGTCCAGATCAGCGGCTCATGGACGTTCGAGAGTGAAAACTTGCACAAAGTATAGATCCATAAAAAAAGGCCCCGAAGTGAATATGAGTCATTGATTTTAAAGGGGACACATGGCAGTTGATCCAAGCCTTTGGGGAAATGAGCTTTGAGAGATTTGAAATGAGAAGTGCTTAGAAGTCCTGAAGGCCCGAAGTCCTAGAGACTCGAAGTGGATCTCGACCATCCAAATCTAGAATGCCACGCGTCATCAGATCCTCATCTCTAGAGGTTTTTCTTAGAGGGAAAGGTGGTTTGAGAATTGAAATTCTCGAAGGCTAATTCACGAAGAAGATCTCAGTCGTTGATTCAAAGAGGGAACATTCGATCTGTCGATATAAAGCACCAGAGTTGGGTCGTTGATTAGGAAGCCTCATCTCAGATCACAAGATCAATGGTCATGCTCCATTGAGGAGTTGGAAGATGCGCACATTTTAAAATTTTAAGGGTGGGCCGCAGTCAGAACCATGGTTTTGGAAAGGGACCCGTGATGCAGGAGCATCACCAACAAAAAGCGAGCGTGGGGCAAGCGCCAACGCATTTTGGCACATGATGAGTTGTTTGAAATGTTTTGAAGTTTGATATGCCAAAATTAAATGTAATAGTTAAGAAAGAGCATACTTGTAGATTGTAATCAGACCTTGAGTGACCCGCTCTCGTCTGAAGGACTAAGAGTAATTTATGCTAGTAAGTGTAAGTAGGTAGCTTTGAATTCTTAGATTAGACGGTTTTAGAAGCCAGAGGGAAAATGAATATAGACACCCTCACTTGTATCATTGTAACATTAGAAGCATAATCAATCAAGAGAGCATAGGAGAGAAGAAGTAGAGAGCTGTGTAGAGTAAAACCCCATGTACAAAAATTCTGGATTAGTACAAAGATCTTTAGTTCAGACTCATGGTGTTCAATTAATTTCTGTGTTTGTACATGCTGATTGATATATTGTTGTTTAATCTCTGTTATGCATTTTATTTGATGTGTGAATGTATGATTTCATGTTGAATGTCTGAAATCTAAAGAGAAGGAGAGTAAGGAATGAGTTTCAATTGTTTCTTTATCTAAGCAAGAGTTTTCCTGCAAGGAGTGTAGTGAAATTGTCTGCAAGGTGTGCATTGACAGAAAACCAAGGTCATCTCTGAAAGCTCAGGAGGGATAACATTGTTCTCATTTTTGCAGAAGTGCAAGTTAAGCACAGGATCCATGCAGGGTGTGCGCAGGCCGAGTAGATTCTCAGAGTTTGCAATCTGAGGGAAGAATTGAAGGGTTGCTACTGCAAAAAGAGTGCACAGAGTCTAATAATTCAAATCCTTGGAGTGTATTTGAAGTGTCGCAAGGAGTGTACGTAGGAATTTTCCCCAAAGGACTTGAGGATTTTTCAATCAAGATCAGGAGGGATAGGATATTCAAAGCTGTCAAAGAAAAGCTCAAGAGAGCTAGTGCCTTGAAGTATTGGAAGAAGGTGCAACAATGTTGGTTTGCTGGTGGACAAGTTTCATGAAAGCATACTTGTTCATTTCGTAGGAGTGTTAAGGAGGAATTGAACGGTCAAAATTCTCCATGAAGAATTCACGAAGTTCTGAGAACCGTCAGATCTTGTAGAGGATAAAGAAGGTTACGGTGAGTGTTTTTCTAAGTGCAAGCTCAGGAGAAATCGGGCTGTAGGATCTGAGCCAACAGGGGCCATTGGATCACTCGCGTAATCTCATTTCGAGGCTTCGTGAGTTGGAGAATTGAAACCCTTGCATCAAGATTTGCGAGGTCGCGAGGTGAGAAGTTCTGAAATAGTGAAAGAATCTGAGCCGACCAAATGGAAGGGAACGTGTCGCGAGATCCTCTCTATCGGGGATTTGAACATCGAAGATCAGAGAGGGAAGTGTTTTGACTTTGCGAGTGGTGAAGTCATGAGAGAATCGCAGTCATCCATCGGAGGAGGATAGGTGGAAAAGATCAAGGGATCTCATGAACTCGGAGGTTCACAGGGTGAGAGCCCAAAGATTGGGTGCTCCAAGTCGCGAGTAGCGAAGTCGTGAGGAGAAAAGACAGCCATTGGATTTGGGTCAAGGGAGGACCATTGGATCAGAGCCTCATCATGCATTTTCATGTATTCGGAGGTTCGAAGGTTGGAAGGAGCTCGTCTCAACACCAAAAGTTGCGAAGTGCCAAGAGCCGAGGCACAAGTGTGGACACATGGCAGAACCACAAGGCAGGGACCACGTGATTGGCAGGTGAACATGTGTCACCTGGAGGAAGGAGTCAATACTCTATTGGCTTCTCACATCTCAGGAATTCGCAAGGTAAGAGTACGAGAGTTTAACCCTATGACTCGCGAAGTCGCGAGTAGTCAGAATGTGAGGAGAAAAGTCAACATCGCTTCTTGGGGTTTCATGAAAGGAAGGTGCCAAGATTGGACGCCACAAATTGCAAAGTGGCAAGTAGTGAGACTAGCTAATAGTAAGCCTAGCTGGTAGTCTCACAAGGAAAGTGCTGATAGAGGAAGAACCATACCCGTATCGGCATTTCAGGTATCGCGAGATTGGAAGGGAGGAGTCGGGAGTCATGACTCATGAACTCACGAGTTGCAAGTTGTGACAAGCGCCTTTGGAATTGGGCCTTGGTCATAGCGCTGTTATCGCTTTGGGAGAAAGGAGCTCACACCTAGTGTTGTTCGCATAGGGGAGCTTCCCGAAGGACCTATGGATCGATTTGAAAAGAAATTTCAGTAGGGAATCCAAAAGAGCTAATCCGACTCAAAGGGGTTAAAGAACGATCCTGTGAGCGGATATCGGCCCTCGGTCCGATAGGTCTGCATCAAGTGGTATCATAGCTTTGACTCTGTTTGTATACTTCAGACAGGGAAAGAAAGAAAGAATCTCAGTCATGCCGCTGAGAAGAAGAGACAAACAAACACCCGATCAGCCAGAGGATAGGGAGATGTCAAGAGAAAGGGGTAGGCAGGTGCCAAATCCATCCATGGAAAGAGATATACATGACCTACGTGCTAGAGTTGTGGACATGGAAATAAAACAGAGGCACACAGTCGGTGCTGGGGATCTCAGTGACTCTGAAAGTGAAGATGAAGCTGGACATGAAGGAGAAGAAGTTGCAGCAGAAGATGCAGCAAATGAACATTTGATTAGGGCTGTTGCAAGAATAAGTGCTAGAGTAAAAATGGATATTCTAGTATATGAAGGAAAACTGGATGCTGAAGAGCTTCTAGACTGGATTAGAGCTCTAGACACATATTTTGACTATGAAGATGTCGAGGAAGAAAAAAAGGTCAAACATGTTGTCACAAGGCTTAAAGGACATGCAACATTCTGGTGGGATGAACTACAAGATGACATACGCTACAAAGCCAAGAAGAAAATCAAGAGTTGGGATATTTTGATCGCAAAGATGAAAGAAAAATTCATTCCTAGGGATTACCAAATTACTTTGTTTTAGAGAATGAAAAACTTGAGACAGAAGTTGATGTCAGTGAAGGAGTACACTGAAGAATTCTACAGGATGAACATCAGAGTAGGTCATCGGGAAAGTGATGATGAAAAGGTTGCCAGATATATGAATGGTTTGAGATACGACATTCAGGATGAGATGAGCATGATGACCATCCGAACGGTGGAAGATGCTTATCAGATGGCTCTGAAGCCTGAAGAGAAGCTGAGCTGAAAGAAAATTCAAAGAGGTCAAGGCAAAAGTCATCCCAGAGGCAAATCAATTGTCCAGGATAGAAATCAGAAACCCAAGGAAGAGTGGAATAAACCTCAGACTCAAACTGAAAGAGGTGGAAGCACATAGAGAGGGAAGCATACCAAACAGAGAGGTCAGTATGCCAATGGAAACATTTTTCCTCATACCAGAGGTAGAGGAAGAGGAAGAGGTGTAGTAGTGAAATGCTTCACATGCGGAAAGGTTAGACATAAATCTTATGAGTGTCTAGATAAAAAGAAAGAAGGTGGTGAAACTCACATTACCGAAGCACAAAGGAGGAATGTTGAGGCAGAATATGTTGAAGGTGGAAGATCGCTGATGATGCGAAAAGTTCTCTTAACACCAGAGAAGGAGGTGGAGAGTTCGATCCAAAGGAACATACTTTTTCGGACCGCTTGCAAGACAAAAGACTGGGCATGCAAAGTCATCGTGAATAGTGGTAGCATATATAATATTGTTTCTACAAAGATGGTAGAAAAGATGGAGCTGGAGACTATTGAGCATACGAGCCCATACAGAGTTTCGTGGCTACAAAAAGGACATCAGGTAAATGTCACTAAACAATGTTTAGTTGAGTTTAAAATAGGAGGGTATAAAGATGAAATACTCTGTGATGTTATTCCCATGGATGTTTGTCATCTATTACTGGGTAGACGATGGCAATATGACATAAATGTGATTCATGATGGGAGGAAGAACACATACACCCTAGAGAAGAATGGGAGAACTCACATGTTGCTTCCAATCAAAGATAAAGAGATGAAACCTAAAGTAAGAAACACTGTACTTCTCATGAGTGGGAAGGAACTTCTTACAGAGGTTAAGAAGGAGGAACCGCAATTCATTGTGGTCAGGAAGCCTAAAATTGTTTTAACTAGTACAAGGGTAGATGATTTACTAGAAGAGGTCCAGAAACTGTTGGAAGAGTTTGTTGACATAGTAGTGGATGAACTACCTCATTCGTTGCCACCAATAAGAGGTGCGAGTCATCATATCGATCTCATACCTGGAGCTAGTTTACCAAACAAAGAAACATATAGGTTGACACCGTAGGAGAATGAAGAAGTCAAAAGACAGGTCCAGGATTTAATGGACAAAGGGTTAGTTAGAGAAATCTTGAGTCCATGTGTTGTTCCGACAGTGTTCAGTTCGAAGAAAGACAGAGGCTGGAGGATGTGTACTAACTCAAGAGAGATCAATAAGATAACCATCAGGTACAGATTTCCATTGCCAAGGATGGATGATTTGATGGATTGCTTGAGTGGAGCCAATTTTTTTTCGAAGATTGATTTGAAAAGTGGATATCACCAGATTCGTATGAGAGAAGGTGATGAATGGAAGACAGCCTTCAAGACTAACGAAGGGTTGTATGAATAGCTTGTTATTCCATTTGGCTTAACGAACGCGCCAAGTACCTTCATGAGGTTGATGAATGAAGTCCTGAAGGATTTCATCAGAAAATTTGTCGTTGTGTATCTTGATGACATACTAATTTTCAGTAAAACAGAGACAAATAATCTGAAACATTTGGCTATAGTGATGAAGAGGCTACAACAAGAGAAGTTGTTGATAAACATGAAGAAATCCTCGTTCATGAAGACAGAGCTCATTTATTTGGGTTTTTTTATTTCTGCAGATAAATTGAGGATGGATCCAGATAAGGTGGAGGTAATTAAGGATTGGCCATCGCCAAAGAATATATTTGAGGTGAGAAGTTTTCATGGATTGGCTAGTTTCTACCGGAATTTCATCAGGAACTTCAGTGGAATTAGTGCATCGATGATGGACATAGTGAAAAAGAGACACAAGTCTTTTCACTGGACAGAAGAGGTGGAGAAAAGACTCAATTTGTTGAAAAGGAAAATCATGGAACAACCAATTTTGGTGTTGCCGGATTTCAAAAAGACATTTCAGTTAAAATGTGATGCAAATGGATTTGCAATAGGGGCAGTCTTGAGCCAAGAAGACAGGTCGATAGCATACTTCAGTGAGAAGCTGAATGAAGCGAAAGTGAAATACTCCACGTATGACAATGAGTTCTATGCTATTATCCAGGCATTGAAGAAATAGAGGCATTACTTAATCCCTAAGGAGTTTGTCTTATATAGTGACAATCATGCTTTGCAATTTGTAACTCAATAGGAGAAGTTGAATCAGAGACATGTTAAATTGGTTGAATACACGTAGAACTTTACTTTTGTAACCAAGCATATTTCTGGAACAGCTAACAAAGTTGTTGATGCTTTGAGCAGGAAATGTTTGTTGTTGCAGGAGTTCAGAGTCAAAACACTGGGTTTTGATGATCTCAGGGACATGTATAGAGATGATCTGGATTTTAAGGAGGCGTATGAAGCAGCTGAGAATCCAATTCTCAGGGACAGAAGTCAATGGACAGAGTACATGATCTAGGATGGATTGTCTTTCAAGGGCAATCGGTTATGTATTCCAAAATGCTCCATGAGGGAGAATTTGTTGAAGGAGAAACATAGTGGAGGATTGGCCGGACATTTTGGTCATGACAAGACGTTCTCAAAGTTAAACGAATCATATTTTTGGCCAGGAATGAGAGAAAACATCAAAATATTCGTTGACAAATGCATAATTTGTCAGCATTCAAAAGGAAAGAGGTAGAATGTAGGCTTTTATGAACCGTTACCCATACCAGACAGGCCATGGGATGTAGTCAGCATGGACTTCATATTAGGGTTGTCGAGAACACAAAGAGGGTTTGACTCGATCTTTTAGTGGTAGACATATTTTTTAAGATGGCACACTTCATACCATGTCAGAAAACTAGTGACACAACTCACATTGTGAATCTGTTTTTCAAAGAAGTCATTCGGCTTCACGACTTACCGAGAAGCATAGTTTCATATTGAGACACCAGGTTCATGTGAAACTTCTGGCGAACCTTATGGAAAAAGATGGGAACAAACTTATCGTTCAGTTCAGTTTATCATCCTTGGATGGATGACAAACAGAAGTTGTGAACAAAAGTTTTGGAGACTTGCTGAGGATCTTGGTGATAGAATACCACAGTCAGTGGGACAATATTCTGCCAGAGGTGGAATTTGCATATAACAACTCATTAAACAGAAGCACATGGAAGAGTCCATTCCAAATTGTTTATGGGACACAACCAAGAGGAGTATCTGAACTAAGGGATTCAGAACGGGATGAGATAAGAAGTGCTAGTGCAGAAGATTTTGTTGAAGCAATGAAGGCACTTCACAGCCAGGTGAAGGAGCAATTGCAAAACTCGAGCCGAGAGTATAAGCACAGAGCAGATGAACACAGAAGATGACTTTAGTTTGAGGTTTGTGATTTGATTCTGGCACATCTGAGAAAGGAAATGTTCCTGAAGGGGACATATAACAAACTGAAGATGAAGAAGATCGGACCGTGTAAGGTCTGGAAGAAAATTGGGCCAAATGCTTATGAGATTGAATTACCCGATGGGATCGAAATTTCTCCGATATTCAACATCTCAGATTTGTACCCTTACAAAGCTGAGGAAGAAGGAACAAGTGATGAAGAACTAGAGGTTCACTAGACTAAACAGATGCCAGTTGCAGAGAAGCCACGGATGGAAAGCATATTGGACAAAAGAGTTATTAAGAGGACCAGGCAAAAGGAATATTTTGAATACTTGGTCAAATGGAAGGAACATCCAGTTGAAGATGTTAGCTGGGAGAATGAAGCGAAGATCTAGAAGCATGGATAGACCGTGCGAGAGCTCATGGACAGGAGCCCATGAAAATTTTCAAGCGAGGGAGTATGATGCAGGAGCATTGCCAACAAAAAGCGAGCGTGGGGCAAGTGCCAACGCATTTTGGCACATGATGAATTGTTTGAAATGTTTTGAAGTTTGATACGCCAAACTTAAATGTAATAGTTAAGAAAGAGCGTACTTGTAGATTGTAATCATACCTTGAGCGTCCTGCTCTCGTCTAAAGGACTAAGAGGCATTTATGCTAGTAAATGTAAGTAGGTAGCTTTGAATTATTAGATTAGACGGTTTTAGGAGACGGAGGGAAAACAAATATAGACACCCTCACTTGTATCATTGTAACATTAGAAGCATAATCAATAAAGAGAGCATAGGAGAGCAGAAGCAGAGAATTGTGTAAAGTAAAACCCAGTGTATAGGAGTTCTGGATTAATACAAAGATATTTAGTTCAGACTCATCTTGTTCAATTGCTTTTTGTGTTTGTACATGTTGATTGATATATGCTTGTTTACTCTCTATTATACATTTTCTTTGATGTGTGAATGTACGATTTCATGTTGAATGTCTGAAATCTGAAGAGAAGGAGAGTAAGGAATGAGTTTCAATTGTTTCTTTGTCTGAGCAAGAGTTTTCCTGCAAGGAGTGCAGTGAAATTGTCCGCAAGGTGTGCATTGACAGAAAACCAAGGTCGTCTCTGAAAGCTCAGGAGGGATAACATTGTTCTCATTTTTGCAGAAGTGCAAGTTAAGAACAGGAGCCGTGCAAGGTGTGTGCATGCCAAGTAGATTCTCAGAGTTTGCAACCTGAGGGAAGAATTGAAGGACTGTTGCTGCAAAAAGAGTGCACAGAGTCTAAGAATTCAAATACTTGGAGTGTATTTGAAGAAGTGTTGCGAGGAGTGCGTGCAGGAATTTTCCCCAAAGGACTTGAAGATTTTTCAATACAGCTTAGGAGGGATCGGATCTTCAAAGCTATCGAAGAAAAGCTCAAGAGAGCTAGTGCCTTGAAGTATTGGAAGAAGGTGCAACAACATTGGTTTGCTGGTGGACAAGTTTCATGAAAGCATACTTGTTTATTTCACAGGAGTGTCAAGGAGGAATTGAACGATCAGAATTCTCCGTGGAGAATTCATAAAGTTCTGAGAATCGTAAGATCTTATAGAGGAGCAAGAAGGTTAGAGTGAGTGTTTTTCTAAGTGCAAGCTCAGGATAAATTAGGCTGTAGGATCTGAGCCAACAAGGGCCGTTGGATCACTCGCGTAATCTCATTTTGAGGCTTTGTGAGTTGGAGAATTAAAACCCTTGCATCAATATTCGTGAGGTCATGAGGTGCAAAGTTCTGAAATAGTGAAAGAATCTGAGCCATCCGATTGGAAGGGAACGTGTCGCAAGATCCTCTCTATTGGGGATTCAGACATCGGGGTTCAGAGAGGGAAGTCCTTTGACTTTGCAAGTGGCGAAGTCACGAGAGAATCGCAGCCGTCCATTGGAGGAGGAAAGGTGGCAGATATCAAGGGATCTCGCGAACTCGGAGGTTCGCAAGGTTAGAGCCCAAAGATTGGGTGCTCCAAGTCGTGAGTAGCGAAGTCACAAGGAGCAAAGACAGTCGTTGGATCCAGGTCAAGGGAGGACCATTGGATCAGAGCCTCATCACGCATTTTCGTGTATTCAGAGGATCGGAGGTTGGAAGGACCTCATCTCAACTACAAAAGTCACGAAGTGCTGAGAGACAAGGCACAAGTGTGGACACATGGTAGAACCACAAAGCGGGACCCGCGTGATTGGCAAGTGAACACACATCACCTAGAGGAAGGATTCAATACTCTATTGACATCTCGTGTCTTGGGAATTTGCGAGATAAGAGTACGGGAGTTTAACCCTTCGACTTGCGAAGTCGCGAGTAGTGAGAATGCAAGGAGAAAAGTCAACATCGCTTCTCAGTGTTTCATGAAAGGAAGGTTCCAAGATTGGACACCACAACTTGGGAAGTAGCGAGTGGCGAGAGGAGGTAGCGTTAAGCCTAGCCAGCAGTCGCACAAGGAAAGTGCTGACAGAGGAAGAACCATACCTTTATCGGCATTTCGGGTATCGCGAGATTGGAAGGGACGAGTCAGGAGTCACGACTCACGAACTCGCGAGTTGTGAGTTGTGACAAGCACCTTTGGAATTGGTCCTTGGTCATAGCGTTGTGGTCACTTGGGGAGAAAGGAGCTCGCACCTAGTGTTGTTTGCATAGGGGAGCTTCCCGAAGGACCTGTGGATCGATTTGAAAAGAAATTCTAGCAGGGAATCTGAAAGAGCCGATCCGACTCAAAGCGGTTAAAGAACAATCCTATGAGTGGATATCAGCTCGAGCGTCGATAGGTCTGCATCAACCCATAGCGATTCATGGTGAATTGCGGGGATAAAAGTGGTTTTCTTTCAAACCACCATTGGTCATGCCTTCAATCATGCAATTACATAGGGTCATGGACCTAGGTCACATTGAATATGTAGCGATGGAGAGGAGATGCACCAAAGGTCAAAAGCACCTATATTTGGCCACAGAAGAAGATTTGCTTAGCCTCGAGGCATCGGGATTGACTCGAGGAAGTTGTGGTCACCGCCTATAACATTAATGGGTTCCAGGCTTCATCCTGATCCTGATGAAGGTAGTTATTGAAAATGGGGGCGGTGGTTGAGACCTCATCTCGCCCCATAAATGGAATGCTCGGAGAGAAGGGTTGTGGGGGTCGATTTCCAATCCAAAATTTTCTTAGGGACAAATTTTCCTGCAAAGCACATAAATAATTCAGGCTCGCGTCTGACATAAGAAGGCCTAAACAAGATGATAGAGCAGGCATCGACTAGAACATTTGAATGCAAGGGTCCGATCATAGTCTTGGTGATTGCAAATTTCTAGTATATATAGACGGTTTTGATATTTTGTTAAGGTGGATGGTTGAGCAGTGCTCTTGTATTGTAAAATTTTGATGAAGGACTTCAGCTCTCTAGTTATGTATTTTTATCTGAGACTTCTTGTTTAATTAAAGTCAGTTTCTTTTTCATCCTATTTGCCTCTGATACTAAAGTTTCCATGATTGAAGGATTCACATGGATTGTTTTGACTATATTGTAATGTATGTTTAATTACAGTGTTGTTATTTATGTTCTTCAGTTTCCTGAAGTTTTGAATCCAAGAGGATCCTGTATTTTAATCTTTTCCTCCTTAGGCTGCTGGAAGACCTGATGTCTACAATAGACCTCCACACTATCCTCACCAAAGTCTTCCCTCTATTCACCCTTACTCCAACTTACTGACTGAAGTTAATTAATACCTCACCGACATGTGCATAGCAGTCCAATTTTCTGAGTTAAAATGATATCATCTTGAGTCTGTGCCCATTTGACATCTTTAAAACCAACCTATGACATAAAACTTTGATGGGTACTGGGCTTACCTCCAACACAATCTAGAGGTGACTTCTAGTGCTAACAGTAAGGAGAAATTTTTGTGGGGTCAATCCGAACAATAAGTGTTCTAGGATTTGAGGCAACGCTTGTGCTCAACCCTAGTACTTTCACTACCATACCTACAAAAACCCTTTGATATCGAGACAAATGCTTCATACTATGATGTGGGTGTCGTTCTCACTCAACACAACCACCATGTGGCCTATCATCGTTAGACACTATCGGATGTTTTTCGTAAGTACCATACTTATGACAAAGAAATGTAATCCATTGTGCAAGCCTATCTCCAATGGAGACATTACATTCTTGGGAAGGAGATAGTCATTCACAATGATCATAAGCCACTGTAGTTCATGCAGACAAAAGGAAAATTTCATAATTATTTCCATCATAAGTGGTCCACATACTTACAACAATTCCACCTCAACATCAAGTATAAAAGAGGAAGCACCAACTATGCCATTGATTTCCTCAACAAAACACCAGTCGCGCCACTCACCACGGTGCTAGACTTTTGCAACCATGAGACCTCTAGATAGCCCAAACTCTATGAGACAGACCCAGGCTTTGCCACCACCTACTAAATGTTGGGTTTAAATGCATTTGTCAGTAATTTCCATCTTCAAGATGATATATTGTGTTGTCTAGGCCATATCTATGCTCGATCAAATGAGTGAGCAAAGCTTATTTAGGAAGCCCACTACAGTCGGGTGGCAGGACACTTCAGTGTCAAAAAGACAATGGAAATGTTGCAGAACAATTTCTATTGGATGAAACTTCAATAGAAGGTCAACAAGTATATCAGGTCCTCCACTTTCTACGCTATTTTCAAACCAAGAACTAAGAAACAAGTCATGTACACCCCTCTTCCTATTCCTGATAGGACATGGGAATCCATCTCCATGGACTACATGCCAGGCCTCCCATCCACCAAGCAAGGAAATGACTGTGTTTTTGTGGTTGTTGATTTATTTTCTAAGATGGTGATTATGGCCACCTGTAAGAAGAGTATCACAGTAGAGGCCACTTCCAAGATCTTCTTTGAACAAGTCTGGGTACATTTTGGAATCCCAAAAACCATTGTCTCAGATCAGGATATTTGATTTCTCAGCACATTCTGGTTGAGTCTCTGGTCATTGCTAGATACCAAGCTCAACAAATCCATGGCCTTCCACTTCCAGACAAATGGCCAAACTGAGTTCATAAATCAAATTATCCTACATATCTTGCACATATATAATTTCAAGCACCCTCGCACATGGGATGAGAGTCTTCCCAATTTCTAACATAGCTACAACCAAGCCCTGCATAGCTCAAATTGCCACAACCCCTTTAAGGTGGGGTTGGGATTCCAACCATTGGGTCGCATAGATGTTGAACTACCCCTTGTAGTCTCCTCAACCGACTCATCTCCTGTTCCAACTAAAGATAACAAAGCCACCTAGTTCATTGAGTGGATTCAACACATCTGCCAACGTGTTCAGGATATTTTACATAAATCAAATGCAAAGTACAAGCAATGCCATGATCAACACCGAGTGCCACGTAAGTTTCATATGGGAGATAAAGTTTGGTTTCACTTGCAGAAAGAACTCTTTACAGGGCCCCATTGGAATATTCTCCCACTCTGTTATGGAACTTATGCCATCACTAAGGCTATGGGTGACAATGATTTTGAACTCAACATCCCCCCTTTCTGAGGCCTGCACCTAGTATTCAATTTGGATCTCCTTCGACCTTACTTCCCACCATTATTGGACACCTCTGAGATAGCAAAACAAATGAACTCAACATATCTCAACACCGACTCCATAAAACAAGCATCCGTTGATCATATTATGGACACACAGATCAAGGGAACTCGCCAGCAAAGGATACAACTTTATCGAGTTGTCAAAGCCGGACAACTCCTGCACCAAGGCAAGTGGCTCACCCAGGGCCAAATTTAGTAGAAATTTTCTCATTTGATGAGGCAACTCAACGCAATGGATACCATTGCTTACCAAGGAGGGAGGATTGATCCAAGTGGATATTGGTGGCCACCCACCTATTCCACTGGCTCGAAAAACAATTTTCCACCTTGGCATTTTTTTGGGTTCCAAACATCCGGGGCCATTTTGAGGCCCTAAACGATGTTTTTTAAGGATTTGTTGCATTAGATACCTTTGAAAGCACTTACCTGGGCTAGTTGAAAATCGTTCTTCTCGATTATAAATTTCTAATGGGCTATCGTGTGCCTAAAACATAGATCATATGTAAAAGTTACGACCCTAGGAAGTTGATGTACTAACTTACCCCAGCGGGGCCCACATGACTTTTGGCGCTTCATCTCCTAGGGTTATTTTTTTAGATGTCTAGGTTTTTGGAATTCCTCTTGATTGCAAAAAAATGCCTTCAGAGCCTATTGTAATCATCTTCCTGTGAATGAGCGCAACCGTCAAATCTCTTCTCAAAGATAAGCCACCACCATTCTAGCAAGCTTATTTTCTGCTGCATTTTACAGTTTCAACTTATCTTCTTTTTGAATAGAAACCAATTTTACTATATATTTGTTATTTTGTGTTAAGATTTTGATAATAATCTACATTCATTTCATTTTGCTCATAAAATTTGGATCATACTAAGTATCCCTCCACCCATAATTATCAAGTGGCAAGGTTCTCTTCTTCGTACATCTACAAGTTGTCATGGTAATCAAGTTGATGCATGTGGAGTAGGATTCATCCATGATGTATCCAAAGTCCTTGCCGTTACAATCACTATGAGTGGTGGGTTATATTATGGAAAGATTATCACATATCCCTATAATGCATTTGAAACATGAATATTTATTATCACTATTAAGTTTTTATTGCATAGATTTATTTATTTTCATGTTTTATTGTAAAGTCTTCTATAAAATTCACACAAGAATATAGAAGACAACATTAAATTAGAGAGTTCCCCGGATGGGGTGACACGCGGACAGGCAGGGGACGCGACGTGGCAT
>JZKD02S1328109.1:567721-642110 GCA_000966675.3 Picea glauca
CAGATATAGAATAATTGTGTAAATGAAAATGGAATTATGCTAAAACGAAGTTGTTATTGTGTATGTGTTGGAATAAATTGTTAATTGCTTAGCATCCTGTGGACGGGTGCTACATGGGAGAAAGGCATGAAAGAGGAAATGGATTCCCTACAAAATAACCATACTCCGGATTTGGTTCAATTGCATGCATGAAAAAGAGCATTGTAGAATAAATGGGTTTACAAGTTGAAGGAAGAAGATGGAGAAAAAACATGGTACAAGGGTCGACTTGTTGTAAAGGGGTTTGCACAAAAGAAAGGTATATGTTTTGGTGAAATATTTTCTCCTTTTTTTAAAATTACTTCAATTAGGACTATTTTAAGTCTTGTGGCAGTAGAAAATTTTCATATTGAACAGTTAGATGTAAAAACAAACTTTCTCCATGGGGATTTGGAGGAAGATATTTCTATGCAAGAGCCACAGGGGTATGAGGTCAAAGGGAAGGAAAATTTGCTATGTAGGTTGAAGAAGATCTTGTATGGCCTAAATCAAGCTCCAAGGCAATGGTCTTTTAATTTTGAAAAGTTTATGACAGAACAAGGTTATAGTAGATGTCATTCTGATCACTGTGTTTATTTTAAAAGGCTAGAAAATGGAAGTTATATTATCTTGCTATTGTATGTAGATGACATGCTTGTTGAAGGTTCTAATATGAAATATATAAATGTGCTCAATAAAAAATTAGCTAATTCATTTACAATGAAGGATTTGTGTGCTGCAAAGAAAATCATTGGTATGAGAATAACAAGAGACAAGAAAAATCACAAATTGACATTGTCTCAGGGTGAGTACATAGAGAAGGTGTTGGAGAGGTTTAGAATGAAGAATGAAAAACCAGTTAGTAAACATTTGGCTAACCATTTCAAATTAACCAAGGAAATGTGCTCCAATACACACGAGGAGATAGAATACATGTCCAGGGTCCCTTATTCATCAACAGTTGGAAGCTTGATGTATGCGATGGTTTTCATAAGACCGGATATTGCACATGCATTGGGAGTTGTCAGTAGGTATATTACAAATACAGGTAAAGAACATTGGGAGGTAGTAAAGTGGATTCTCAGGCATTTGGAAGGTACTGCTACTCATGCATTATGTTTTGGAGGTTCAAACACTGTTCTACAAGGATATTTTGATCTAGATATGGCAGATGATAAATATAGCAAGAGGAGAACCACAAGGTATATTTTTATTGTAGGTGGAAAAAAATAAGTTGGATTTCAAAAAAACTAAAGGTTGTTTCACTTTAAACAACAGAGGCAGAGTATGTTGCATCTACAGAGGCTAGTAAAGAGATGATTTGGTTACAAAGGTTTATGGAGGAATTGGTAATGAAGAAAGAGAATAGTAGGCTATACCGTGACAGTGAGAGTACCATTCATATTGCAAAAAAATCATCCTTCCATTTGAAGACTAATAATATGCAACTCAGGTACCATTTCATACAATCCATCTTGGAAGATGGACATTTGAAGTTGGAAAAGATACACGCTAGCCATAATACTACAGACATGTTAACAAAGGGAGTAACCAGGGAGAAACTAAGTTCCTGTTCAGTTTCAATTGATCTTCAAGCATGAAGGTGAGGATGAGAAATTTTCCAGGTCCAAGAAGGATCATAGTCCAATAGATACATCAATGATGGAGTTGTTGAGATCAGTTATGAGAGATTGTTGGCTGTGGAGCCTAATTATCCTCATGATTTATAGGTTTTTTGTTTTCAGCCATGTTTATACCCCATGAAGACTTTACAACCTGGAATATTGTACACCCATCAACACAGGGGAGTTGTAGGGGGGAAGAGGGCCCACAAAGGGAAATTTTCCTTATAAATGTATATTGTAATTTCATAGTAAATATTCACCTCTCATTATAAGGTCGTAGATCTGATGGCAGAATTTATGATAGGCTTTTTTCCCTAGAAGGAAAACATGTTTTATGAGGGAAATGTATTGTGACTATGTATCACTGGGAAATTTTTTGTTCTAAGAGAGGAGACGGTGAGAGAAATAAGAGGAAGTTACAATGGGTGTGTTGTAGGTTGTATCCCTTCATTTGTTGGATAATGAAAAAGAAGAACCTAGAAATTTCTCTAGTGGACATATCCCACACTGGGTGAACCATGTATATATGTGTCTCTATTGTATTGTGTATCTTCTGTATTTTACTTCCACATTTTATTTCATTTTATTTCTCCGCAATCATGATTTTCTAACAACTCCTGCCTATCCTGAAAGGTTGAACATTGAAAAACACCTTATTCAACCTGACTTTGAATTTCCTGGGGAGTTGAAGAATGTAAGTGTCAAAATTTCATTATTCCAAGCCATCAAATATGTACCTATTTACGCTAGATATATTAGGGAGTTATGTTTAAATAATCCAATAAGGAAAAATAAATATCCTCTAATAGTTCAAGTGATTGGTTATTTAGTTTATTTGATGCTTGGGAAGATCCTCACTGCCAAGTATATAGATCTAGGAAATCCCATTTGTGATGTTCACATTAAAAATATTTGTACCCTTAATACTTTGATTGATTTGGGATATACCATAAATTTCATTAACAAGGATATAATGAAAAAAAATAATTTGACTAAACTAGCCTTTGACCATGGGGGCTTCACCTTATTCACAAATATCTTATCAGGTTCATTCATAAAGGGTATTTTTAAATTATGAAATATAGATTCAATATATTGTAGGGATTGTGGGGTGGATGTATGGTACATGGGGTTTTATAGGTATTGGGGGGCATAAAAAGGGTTATTTGGTAAAAATAAGGGATATCTAGTAAAACTAGGGATTTTTTTATTGGGAAAATGTATTGGGAGGGGGGTTAAACAAAAGGAATTGGAGAGGTATTTATCAATAGCTAGTGAAATTAGGGGTATTCCTTAATACCCCGTGAATGAGTGCACTATTTCATAAGCTTATTGATTTGAGATCCTATGCCTTTGAAAAACCCCTACCATTTTCCAATTCACTAATCGATCCTTTATCCAATTTAAAGGTGTTTTAGAAGATATATATATATATATATATATATTCATTAGAATATACCAAATATTCAATTGTCCTACAACCCAAGTCAAAGCTTGGGGGTTACCCCTTAATTCTAAGAATTCCTTAATTGGCCTCTACCAATGTCTTTATTGGATCTAGATCTAAAAATAGGACTATTTCCCATGTAAATTATACAAAATAAAATCACACTATATCCTCATGCCAAACCAAGATCTACCCATGAAACACCCATGTGTGTGGGGAATGAATATAGTGATGATGGAAATGTTCAACAAATACTTATAATCAAATCATCTCTCCTTTAAAGAGAAGACTAGAGATGATATCATTTGTGACCTCCTCACTAATCCTTATTCACCCACCAATCATATTATGAATATTATGGAGGAAACATGTTGTTTCTATGTCATTTATATAAAATTCCAATCCATATGGTCCTATATTTACACTACATTTGAAACGAATAGCATGTCGATGAAATGTTTTCCATAAAAGGACACTCATCATAAACCCTCAGTTAGAATAATTAAAAAAAAAAGGTTGATTGAGATTTTACAATTGCATGTCGAAGCATTTGTATGGGATTTCACATATGTGAAAGGAATTCACCCCAGTTCATGCACAAATTATCTATATGTTCAAGATTATTTTCAAGATTATTTCAGACCAATTACACAATCTGAATGACATATGGATGAAATAGTGAAGAGTATGCTACAAAAATTATTAAATGTAAAATTCATTTATTCTATCTCTGATAGCAAGAAGGTTTCATCTATTTTCATTATTTGAAAGAAAAATGGAAAATGGAGAGTTTGCATATATTATAAAGAACTAAATAAAACCACTTCCAAGGATTACTTTCCCTTTTCATTCATTAATCAAGTCTTGGACACTTTATCATGAAATAAATACTTCTCCTTTTTTAATGGATTCAATGGCTATATTCAAATTCAACACACCCGTGAAGATCAAGAAAAAATGACATTCACCTACCCTTGCGGTAATTTTTCTTACCGAGTACTACCTTTTGGATTATGAAATTCCCCTACTACATTCCAAAGGGATTTCCTTGGAATATCGATTGATCTTATCCATGAATTTTTTGAAATATACTGGATGATTTCACTCTATATGGTAAATCCTTTGACGAAGCGATAAATAAACTTCGAAAAATTTGACATTACTATTTGTGATAAGCTAGGAAAAGAAACGGTTGTTGTAGATTTTCTTTCTTCGTTAAAAAATGAAGGGGATATTAGTGCTGTAGAGAATGTTTTTCTTGAAAAAAAATGTGTTTTCATTATCTATTCACACACTGTGGTTTTTAGGTATTTCTAATTATCCAGTTGTGGGAAAACTTCCACATCATCTCTCACTAACAGAAAAGTAGAAGGAGATCCATCCGATTTCTATGTATTACTAGGTCCAAGGCCACTACTTTTGAAAAAGGCTCGATCATATTATCTGACGTTGTGCTTGAGAAGATGAAATATTTGGTATTTTGAAATCCTATCATGATGACCTATGTGGAGGGAATTTTGTAGATAAAAGGATTTTTTATAAGGTGTTACATCTAGGGTACTATTGGCCTACACTATTTAGGGATGAAAAATATTATTTCAAGAGTTGTGACATTTATCTGAGGATAGGAAAAATAGTCCAATAAGATGAAATTCCATTACAATTTGAGGCATTGATTAATCCTTTCGTGAAGTGATCCCTTGATTTATTGGGCCATCAATCCACCATCAAGACAAAAAGAGTATATTCTAGTGTGCACCGATTATGTGACCAAGTTGGTTGAGGCTAAGTCTCTTCCTAAGGAAACTGAACAAGGAATGAAAGATTTTTTATTTCAACAGATATTTTTCTGATTTGGTGTACCAAAATAAATCTTCATTGATCAAAGAACACAGTTCATATTCAAGCTCATTTGATCTATGACTTAGAATTATCAAATTTGAACAAAACATCCACAACATATCAATTACAATCCAATGGATAGGTAGAAGTAACCAATAAAGTCTTAGAGACCATTTTAACCAAGATGGTATGGCTTCACCAAAAATACTAGGTTGAATGAATTCCATAGGAATTATGGGTTTATCGAACAACATGTTGCAATACTACAAGATTGACTCCATACGAGATAGCATATGGTAATCAAGTGGTCCTTCTAATATAATTTGATCTTAAAACTTTACGAACTAAATTTAAAATTAACATGGATTTTGATTTTAAAACTTTACGAACTAAATTTAAAATTAACATGGATGTCGCAAAGGCTTGATAGCATCATTTAAATCAAATCAATGAACTTGATTAATTACGTCAAGTTACCATACAACAAAATACTTTTATTCAGAAAAAAAGATCTAAATGGCATGACCAATTTATTAAAAAGAAGAAGTTTCACAAAGGAGGCTGGGTTCTCTTGTTTGATTCCAGGTATAAGAAATTTAAAGGAAAAAATTTCGTTCACTGGATGGAGCCACATGAGATCGATATTGTCTATGATGATAATTTAATCAAATTATGCACTATCAATGAATATAGAACCCCATTATTTGTCAACGGCCATATATTACATTTTTATCTTAAATCGCTATCAAGAGAGGAGTTCATAAAAAAATTATTCGATTATTTTGAAGTTGAGGTCGTAAGAAAGGTGGTCTCTCCATATTTACTTGCTACCTCTTAAAAAATGTTGTACATAGTTGTATGTATATAAATAAAGAAAATAAATAATAACAAGAACAAGAATCATAATAAATATAGTAACGGAAACATGGTCACAGCCACTATTGGACTTGATGGTATCATAAAACCATAATTCTAGCTAGTACCAACAAGAAAACAAAATAAAATGGTAAAAACCTTTTTCAATGCACAATTGGACACATTTTGCTTGAAAGCTGGTTTTTCTAGTGAGAAAAATTCCAAAGAAAAGTAAAAAGAAAGAAAAAGAAAAATAATCATTTTACTTAACTATGAATATCTACTTGCTGTTGAGTCCTCAACACACTCTTAGAAATTTCAATTTTTGGGCACCACTTTTTATTTTTATAATTTGTGCCTTCTTCTTTTAGGATTTGCATATGTTGCATATTTTTTTTTATTAGTTTATGAAAATTTTCCTTTGTTTTATTTGCATATGGATTCTCACGAAAATCCAAAAAGATCTCATGTTTTTCCTAAGGGAATAAAAACAAAAGAAATAATTGAAAAAAAGAAAAATCACAACTTTTTAAAAAAAATGTCGATGAGCTCATCGAGGATCGAGGAAAAAAGAACAGTATAACAATGCGGAGCCCAAAGGCCCAACTCGACAAAGTCTTGAAGAAAATGTTGATGCCGACAGACACATTGACATTGAGGGTTTTGTCTAGAAGATGTAAATGGGTCGTGTTTTCGACTGATCATTAATGGGACCATCAAAGTCATTCAAAATTATATGGTTAAGAATGAAAAAGCCAAAAAAAAAACCTATTGATCCCAACGAGCAAATTTTTAAAGTGTCCATGAAGCCATCGACATCATAAAAATTTTGAGTTAGCTCAAAATGACAAAATTATTCCTCCAATCACTGAAGAAGCCATCGGGTATCGGTGGAATTTATTGAGTCCTTAATAGAGAAACTCATTTCATCTAATGTCGATGAACCATGAACCTGAATACATATCTTAACCATTCAATTGAAAATGAGAATGAATCTATGTTATAAAAAATATTTTATGTGATTTGTGTCTGTTTCTATGGCCATACAAGATCCACATCACCTGCGACATCACCCACCATGTTGGCTAGAAACTTTTCCAATTGTACACTACCATGTCACCATATGTACTTCCTTTTTCAACATAAGCATGCAACTTCGCCTTCCATACTGGCGACATCAACATGTTGCATTACCTTCTATACTTTCCTCGTTATCATGCCATGTCCCTTTCTATGTTGACTCTTGTACCTCTGATGTCACTCTCCATGCCAGCAGCCATGTGGACTACCAAATAATTACCATGTGACTTGTTATGTCATCACACACATCATCATAGTAGATATTTCTCTTCTGATCATCGGTGGATAGGGGATTTGGTGGAATGTTTAATGAGTAGGCACTTCTTTATTTTGATGTCAATGAACTCATTGGATGTCGACAAGATCAGTAGAAGGTGAATTTTCCCTCTCAAACATTTTTCACCATCACTAATAGATTCATTGACATCAGACCATAAGCAATTAAACATGTCATAAGATATAACAAAGGGATGATGTCGATGGACCTCCACTTGGAGAGAAAATCCTATTCATTCGATCACAAGAGTGAATGGATCTGGACCATCCAAATCTCTAACTTGCATGAGGTACATTTCATATGGTTTTAGGAATTCCACATCATATAACTTATTGAAAGGTCATGCTACCAACAAAATGTTGACATGTCACCATCCACATCACTTACCATGTTGTCCTTCTGCATTACCAATCGTAAACTAGTACATCACCACATGCACTTCCTTTTTCCATGTCATTTGTCTACACCATATACCACATCATCTTTTGTACTTAATATTTCCATAATATTCTTTGTCATCACTATACGAAATTCTCTTATTAATCATTGACGTTCATAGGTTTTAATGGAACATTCTGGTAAGTATACACACCTTTCCACCTACACCGATGGACTCAACTAGCATCGACAAGATAAACAACCAATGCAGTTTCCCTCACAAAAACTTTCGGCCGATCACCGACGGTATCTTCAATGTCAACTCAAAAGAATCTCAAACATGACATGGGATATGAAAAAGGTTCGTTGTCGATGAAGCTTTCATTAGAAAATCATATTCATATGATTATGGGAGTGACTGAATCTGGACCCTAGAAAATATTTAATTCACACCTGGTCCATTTTATATGGTTTTATGAATTCCATGCCACATCACCTGTCAAAAAACCATGAAACAATAGAGATTTAACACGTCACTTGTTTCATTTTTTGTGCCACGTTAGACATCAAGTCATCAACACATGTTTGATTTCCATGTCATCATACGAAATCATGGCTAAGTGCGTCAAAAGAGAAAAGTTTAAAAAATCATCGGTGAAACAATTTTACACGATATAATATAAGTCATCTAATCACAAGTAGGAATAGATATTCACTGTTGGTACTCTGTGATAAACTGTACTGGAAATTCCATGTTTTTCCCAAGTGCAGAAAACATTCTAAAAGTTGTTGATGAGAGAAAAAACTACTTTTCTATTTGTGTTATAAATTTTGATCCCAAATGTTGTTTAAGGAGTTTCTTGTATCATTAGAAAGGTATCGTCGAGGTATAAAATGTTTTAGTTATATTTGTTTTGTTATTATGTATCATTTGCTTACAATGTTTTGAAATAAAACTATGACATGTAAAATTATTACAATGTTTTAATGATAATGTTTAACACTGATCCCCATTTTGAGAATGATATAGGTGGATACCAGTGGCCACCCACCTATTTTTACTGGCTCATCTTGGCCATTTTTTAGTTTGGCATTGTTTTCCTACTTTTTCAGTCCTGAACTTCTGGGGCCGTTTTGAGGACATAAACACAGTTTTTAGGGCTTGTCACAAACAAACTATAGATATAGGCATAATTTGATGGCATAATATATAGTCCTCGGATAGAAATTTCCAATGGGATATTGTACGCCTAAAATGGAGATTATATGCAAAAGTTACGACCCCGGTAAGTTGATGTACCAACTGATCCCAATCGGGCCTACATGAATCTTGGTGATTCATCTCCTAGGGTTAGGTTTTTAGATGTATAGGGTTTTGGAATTCATGTTTATTATAAAAGTGATTTCAGAGCCTCATTGTACACATATTATTGCGAATGAACACATCCTTCAAATATCTTCTTAGAGATAAGCCGTTGCGATTCTAACAAGCTTCTTTTAGTCTACATTTACAGTTTCAAGATATTTCTTTATTAATAGAAACCATTTTTTTATTGTATATTTGTTATTGTTCATTGAATCTTTTTGTTAATAATATAGATCTGCATTCATTTCATTCTAATCATAAAATATGAATCAATGGTATCAGAGAGGTCAACTCCTTGTCATTCTTGATGAATGTCCTCGATGAGGTTAGGGTACTAATAGTTGGGTCTTGAGCTTGTTTCTCTTAAGGACAAAGGTTGTCGCACACCCAATATACCTTCCATGGCATGAGAAAATAAAGACGATGGGACAAGAAATCATTTCACACCGTTTCTCGAAGAAGCCCTTGCAGAATAGAGGAACAGGATGATGGATAGTTTTGTACAAATACTTCAACGACTACTAGCAAATGACATATCTTCCTTGAGCGAAGGCATCACCCCATTCAAGGTACAAATCAACTTTGATATTCATATATTTCAAGGTCAAATAAACAAAAATGTTATAGAGAAATGGTTGAATCTTCTAGAAGGGTATTTTTCTTTCCATAACTTTTCGAATAAATAAACTATTACTTTTTCACTCCTCAAAGCCATCCCCCATATCAAAGATTGGTGGGAGACTTTCTTTGAGGAAATGAAAACAAATAAACCCTCCTTATTTACATTCACACTCACCTGGGAGTCCCTCAAGGATGTTATTAAGGAACAATACTACCTTGTTGGAAATTATGGTGACCTATATACAAAATAGACCACAGTGTGGTAGGAAAGAGACCAAGCAGTGCCAGTGTTCACAATTATATTCCATACCTTTCACACCAATATGGGTATCGAATATTCTGAGTGACATATGGTGCTCAAGTACCATGGTGGTATGCATAAATACATCTAGGAAGAAATGGATTTTTTGGACATCTCATCCTTGGGCATGGCTTATTGATATGTTATCCAAATCGAGCAGAAGCTTAAACAAAAAGCACAAAAGTTATGGTATGGGAACCCCTAAAAGAAGAATAAAGGAAAGGAAAACCCAAAACCATAGAAAAAATGGTATAGAAAATATGGAAAGCCTCAGGACAACCAGTCTAAGCCACAAACAAACAAGGAAAATGGAAAGAGGAAGAAAGATATCGAGAAGTGGTGCGACTTCCATAAGAGCCCCTAGGATAACATTATTGATTGTTTTTCAAAGACTTAATTGGTGGCTAAGATGAAATCCTTTGAATCATATGCGGGTTCCGACTCTGAGTTAGAACCAAAAAAAAGGGAGATAAATCATTGACTTAGAACCTAGTGCCACCATTTCTACCACAAGATCCATACCAGTGAAACTGATGATACAAGAGAAGGAGAGAACCTCTTTGATTCACAGATGTAGGTAAAAGGCACCCCATTGAAATTCATCATTTATAGAGGTAACCAAAAGAACCTCATATCAATGGATGTCATCAAGTGGTTGGCCTTGCCGACAATGTCTCACCCCCAACCCTATACCATCGGATGACTTTGCCAAGGAAGCTATATTCGCATCAACCAACAGTGTTGCATGTACTACAACATCAAGCCCTTCAAATATGAGGTATTTTGTGATATTTCTCCCCTTGAAGTTTATGATGTTCTTTTGGTCCAACCTTATTTATGTAAACGTCATGTTGTATATGAGTCTATGCCTCACAATGTTATTCTTACTTTGGAAAGGAAATTGTATAGGATACTCGAGTTAGTCCCACCTAGTGCCATTTCCTTGATCTCTACCAAGCCATGTAGGAAGGTCATCTCTCAGATCAGGAAGTTTTTCTTCTTCAGGATTGAGAGAAATATTGTAGACACATGCATGGCCTTCGTTTTCGACCTCGCCATGCAGCATAATCAAGTGGATAAGTTCATGGAAGAATAAAAATGCATATTCTCCTCACCTACTGGGGTACTTCTGCACTGTCACATCAAGTATTCCATTGATATGACCCCCACACACCGCTACCCAATGGGCCAGTCTATCACTTCTCTTTGTTATAAAATGAGGATTCAAAGCATCAAATCCAAGACTTTCCACAAGGGGCACATATGACCCATCTCATCACCTTTTAGAAGCCAAATCATTCTTGTGCAGAAGAAATATGGGACATGGATACTTCTCATTGATTACCAAAACCTAAATAAAATCATAGTTAGGAATTGGTACCCAATTCCATGAATTGACGATCTCCTTGATCATCTCAAGGGGGCCAAATACTTTAGTAAGATTGATCTGAAGTTTTTCTATGAACAAGTCTCAATAGAGAGAAGAGATGTATGGAAGATTGCATTCAAGTCAAAATAAGATCTTTTTGAATGGTTGGTCATGCCATTTGGTTTGACAAATGCACCAACAACTTTCATGAGGATGATGGATGATATATTGTGGCATTTCACCAATTAGTTTGTAGTGGTGTATCTAGATAACATCCTCATCCAAAGGAAGACATGGGAGGAACACTTGCAGCATATTCAAGAAGTTATACACACTCTGCGACAACACAAGCTATATTCAAACTTAGATAAATGCTCCTTTAGCATGGTAAAGGTCCAGTACCTAGGCTACATTGTTTATAAGCATGGTGTGCATGTGGATCCAGCCAAGATTTAGGTCATTTGTGACTGGCCAACTACAACCATGCTCACTATCTTCAGATCTTCTTAGGGCTTTTCAATTTTTATCATAGGTTCATGTTAGTATTCTCCCATATTGAATGGGTCCTCAGCCAAGTAACCAAGGGTGGTGGTAAGGAAAATATTGTGTGGGGCGTGTCGCAAAACAAGTGTTCGATGATTTGATGGAGCTCTTGTGCTCAACCCTAGTGATTTCATTTCACAACCTACAACAACCCTTTGAGATCGAGACAGATGCTTCAGAATATGTTATGGACGCATTTCTCACTCAACAGGACCATCCTATGGCCTATCATAGTGATAAACTATTATATTTTGTCCATAAGTACCCTACTTACAACAACTAAATGTAATCCATTGTGAAATCCTACCACCAGTGGAGGAATTTCATTCTCAGGAATGAGACAACCATCCACATTGATCAAAATTCATTGCAGTTAATGCAAACACAATAAAAATTGTAGAATGACCACCATCAGAAGTGGTCCACATACTTGCAACAATTCCACCTCAACATTAAGTGTAAGACAAGAAGTACCAACCACGTCGTTGATTGCCTTAGCGGACCTCTAGGCATAGAACTCACCACGATGCTAGACTCTTTTGGACATAATACCTTCAGATGGCCCCAACTCTGTGATAAAGATACTTAATTTTCCACCACTTACTAGATGTTGGGTGCAAAAACAATTGTCACTAATTTCCATCTTCATGACGGGATGATGTGTCATCTGGGCCATCTCGGTATTCCATCAAGTGAGTGAGAAAATATGATTTGGGAATCCCACTACAGTAGGGTGGAAGGAAACTTTGTCGTAGAAAAGATAGTGGAAATGTTGCAACAAAATTTCCACTGGCTGAAACTTCGACAATATGTCAATAGTTATATCAGGTCTTGCACTACCTGTGTTATTTCCAAACTAAAAACTAATAAAAAATTCATGTACACCCCTCTTCCTACTCCGGATAGACTATAAGAATCTATCTCAATGGACTACATTTCGATCATTCCATCCACCAAGAGGGGAAATTATTGTGTTCTTGATTTTGTTGATCGATTTTCCAAGAACGATATTATGGCTTCCTGCAATAAGAGCATCACAATGGAGGCCATCACCAATCTCTTATTTGAACGAGTGTGCGTACATTTTTTGGGATACTAAAAACCATTATATGATATCAGGACAGTCAGTTCCTCATCACATTTTGTTCGATCCTATGGTCACTTATGGACACCAACCTCACCAAATCCACTTCCTTCCACCCCCAGACTGATGGCCAAACCAAGGTTGCCAACTAGATTATTTTTCATATCATGCGGATGTACAATTCCAAGCACCCCCACTCTTGGGATCAGAGTCTTACCTATGTTCAAAAAATATACAACAGATCCATACATAGCTCAACTGGCCACAACCCCTTCTAGGTGGGGTTGGAATTTCGACCATTGGGTCCTATGGATGTTTCACTACCCCTTTCGTCCACCCAGGCTGAATCATTCGCTGCTCAAAGTGAAGTTGACGAAGCCACCTGGTTCATTGAGAGGATCCAACACATCCACCAACAAGTTTAGGATATTTTACAGAAGTTCAATTCCAAATACGAGCAACGACATGATCAACACCAGTTTCAAGTGGGAGAAAAAGTTTGGTTTCACTTGTAGAAAGAACACCTTACAGGGCCCTAGCAGAAGCTTCATCCACTCTAATATGGACCTTAAACCATCACCAAGGTTGTGGGTGAAAAAATGTTTGAGCTCAAAATGCCCCCCTTCCTTTTCTTACACCCAGTGTTCAATGTGGATCTCCTTCAACCATAGTTTACACCATTATTGGACACCTCAAAGGTAGAAGAATATTCGACCCCAACAAATATCAAACTTGACTGTGTGGAATAATCATCCACTGATCATATTGTGGACACATAGGTCAATGGCACGGGCCAGCAAAGGATCCAACTTTATCGGGTTTTCAAAGCATGACAACTCCTGCACAAAGGCAAGTGGCTCACCTGGGGCCAAATTAAGAAGAAATTTCCTCATCTAATTGGGGTACTCAATGAAATGGAGACCGTTTATCCCTAATGGGGGAGGATTGATCCAGGTGGATATGGGTGGCCACCCATCTATTCCAACTGACTCATCTTGGCATTTTTTTAGTCTGGCAATTTTTCCTAGTTTTCGGGTCCTAAAATTCTGGGGCGGTTTTGAGGCCCTAAACAACGTTTTTAGGGCTCTCAATAGTCAAAATAATCACGGAGTTATATTTTTGAGGAGTAATGTGTAGTCTTTAGATATATATTTTCAGCAGACTATCGTGTGCCTAAAACGAAGATCATATGAAAAAGTTACGACCCTAGGAAGTTGATGTACCAACTTACCCCAACAGGGCCCACATGACTCTTGGTGATTCATCTCCTAGGGTTAGCTTTTTGGATGTCTATAATTTTGGAATTCATGTTTATTGTGAAAATTATTTCATATCCTCATTGCACTCATCTTCTTTTGAATGAGTGCAACCATCACATATCTTCTCAGAGATAAGTCCCCACCATTCTAGCAAGCTTGTTTCAGTCTGCATTTTACACTTTCAACATATTTCTTTATTAATAGAAGCCAAATTTTTACTATATCTCTGTTATTTTTCATTGAATATTTGTTTTAATAATATATATATGTATTCATTTCATTCTTCTCATAAAAAACAGATCATAGAATGAGATATATCATTGGAAAGTTATCATCAATATATGAAACTTTTATTTTATAACGTTTTATTGATTTGACAATGTTTGATTGAGGTTACGAAATAATGGAAATCAGGCTCACGAAAGTGACTTGAATATTTTGTTTTAATATCAATTAATTTTTTTAACTGAATTTTTTTTTATGAAAAATATATTTGTATTCCTAATATACATTTGTTATGATCCAGGTACATACAAGGGGAATAATTTAGCATGGTCAAAATAATTTCAATATTACATGTTGCAAACTGGTAGATTTTCTTCAGCTGCCAACGTAAGCATGAGAACGGAGTTGGAAGAATTGGTGACAAGGTGCATGAACATTTCAATTTTATAAGTGCATGATTACTAAAGATTGAAGAACGAATCAATGAGAGTTTATTAAACCTAAAATCAAATCAAATAAAATCAAATTAAATATGCATGCATGGGGTTTCTAACGAAAGAACAATGAGTTGAATTATTTCATCAAGGAAATATTTATGAGGTTGATCATGCATGAATTGAAGTGTATAGTTAGTTGGATATGTGGCTAAATGCATGGATTTTTTCATGGATGATTTATCAATACATTTATTTATTGAAGATTAAAATTACATGAGGAGATTCCATGACTTATAATAATGCAGTTTTTTTTTTATTCCATGATTAAATTAGTTTTTATATTATAAATAAAGGGATGGACTTCTTAGAAAGGGTCTTTGGTCTCTGGATCTATTTCAAGATATTTTCAATCTATGGAGGGATTTCAAGTGGATTGTAACCAAAGAATGATTTCAAGGTTGAACTCAGAAACATTTTGGAGTTAAGACATTCTCATTTGCTAAATCTTTGTGTGTTTATTCATTATTGTTGATTATTCAAAAAATGATTAAATACTAGACGAACCTAGTAGGGATATCAATACTTTTAAGTTATCTTAGTTGGTTGAAAGAATTGTTGGATACTTTCAACAAAATTTTATATGTTTTATTACTTAATCTTTTTTTTAAGTTATTTGGGATATGGTTGGATTATTTCAAAATGTTTCGCAATTAAATTTTATCTCTTTCTACTATTAATTAGTTATTATTTCCTAAATATTATCTGATGAGTAATATGTTCTTAATGGAATTATTTATTCACGAATCTAATGTCTCATATAGTTTTCATTAACGATTGTCGCACATTGTCCTCAACACAAATTTCTCCAAGTTATTTAGTTTCCTCCATTCGTGCAGTAGACAAACTTAAAACAAAAGAACACTAAAAATAACGAAACTGAGTAAATTTTGAAGCCCATTGAAACTTGTTGGACTATAAATATGGAGAATCACGCTACTTTAAATGAATAATAGTCTAATTGGGCCTCATCTTTGTGCATGATTCCTATTGTTGAGACAAAGGGAATTGAGACCCCTCAGCAAAATTGGCGCTAGAAGGAGGGCTTGGATGACAATCCGACCCACAAGGAGCTATTTTTCTAAAATGTATTAACAACCCATGGCTCCTTTCCATATTATTTCATGGGACCATGATTTTAGTCTCCCAAGTCCATTACATGGTATCCCAAAAACGATAGTATCTCTCTTGTCTAAAATAAACATTCATGGTGAAAATAAGACCTTTGCATGTAGGAATCTTAGTGAATTTAATCATTACAACTACTGTTAGGAGAGGTGGAATCACCAGAAATAATGTTTTTACCCCTTATTTAAAGTAATTATTTGGAAGTCATGAAGTTGTGAAATATTATTGGAAATGACAATCTTGAAATTAAAAACACCTCCAACTTACAAGAAACTATTTTTCAGTATTTTGATTTAGATTTACATGACCAATTTTAATTCTTTTCACAACCTAAAAAAATTATTTTCATTACTAAAACATCTCATACCAATCTTCATGGATATTATTCCTTATATAATATGATTTCGAAGAATAGTTTCAAGGTGGTATTTTAAAAGATGATTCCAAACTTATTTTTAATGAAAAATCAATTTCCAGTGTTTCTATAAATTTGATTGATGATTTAACTTCCAATGAAATAAAGACTGTATGTTTCAAGGGTCGTCTTGAACAGTGGGAAGAGAATGTAAAAGATATGATATCTGAAGTATACACTTTCACGGAGAAAAGTAAATTTACAACATAAATTAAAAGAGAACAGACCAAGAAGGTTATATCCACTAAAGATCAAATGAATAACCAATCTTTGTCTATTTATAAGAATTATATGGATGAAGAAATCTAGTCAATTTCAGAGTCTGGAAACTTTTATGACCACTACTTATACTTATATTTATTTGATTCATCATATTTTCATATAGTTGACTCTTATTTTGGAAATAAAAAACAAAGTGATGCAAGAAAGAAAGAAAATTTTCCAACATGGATTGATCAAGCATACGATGAGAGTAGCTCATTGATTGTGCATAATTTTGAAAATTCTTTGAAATTATAATTTCTTTAATATAGGGATGATTTTAAGGATGGAAATTTATTTTAAAATGTAGAGACTTTGGCGAATCTTACTAATCCTTCATATGCCAACTATAAATGTTTGGCGATATTTTTGTAAAAATATTCAAATTTCTAAGGATTTTATATAGTTTTTATAAAATTTTGGCGATTTTTAAGGTAAAATAATTTTATCCTATAGAATTGGGGTGAATCATTTTTAAAATAGCGAATCTCGTTTTTGGAAAAACCATGGAAAATTAGCCCATGAGCGAAATTTAGCCCCTAAAATCATCCATGCTTTAATATAAGGAAAAATAAGTTTGATTATGATAGTATTATTTTTTATGACAATGTTTCTTTTCATGAATTGGATTTAAGATTTGATATATCATGCGTGGAACTAATTCAACATGAAATCACTAATATTTTTTAATAGGTGTCATTGTTAGAAAATATAGAGAAAGGAGTACCAACATAATTTTCATCTCACCATGGAGGGACAATAGCAGGTAGAAAACCCATCATCACACAAAACAACGAAATTAGTGGGATCAACCAAGAATAATTATTAGTTAGATTTATTTTGGAAATGAAAAATAATCTCCATGAGAAAGTAAATATATCACCTTTTCATTACTTTTAAATACTCCAACATTGTGAAAATGGTTTTAAATATGGGTGAAATCATGAAGATGGGTTACACTTTTTCTTGTTTTATGAGAACAAAAGCTGTATTTTCACAAGTTCTTCAAATTCTAGCATACACAAGTATTTTTTGTATTTAGAATTTCACTTTACAGTAAAAACAAAACTTGTGAAGAATTTTGTTATCTTTCCAATGACTATTTTTCATTTTTTTTTATCATGATTTGATATGTCAATTTGACAATTGTTTAACAGTATGTTCCTTAAACATGAAAGGAATGACAATGAGTTACTTTTTCCTACAACAATGTATATATTATTAAACTTATGTTTTCAAGAAATGAAATACACTGCAACAATCCACAAAGACTATATTTTATTATGACTATAATTTTGAATCTAACGAATGAATATTATAATTTCTATAATTTTTTTAAGTTGACCAAGATGAAAACGTTGCAGATTTTAGACACATGTTTTTCTACATGTTGTATCTATCATAATTTTACTTAAGACTAAAATCTAAATACACCCTTTTGAAACAAATAGTTTAAGGATTATGAATATATTTTTTTCCAAAATTTTCACTGTACATTTTTAGAGATACTGATATTTCATTTCACCAAATCATAATGTCTACTCAAAATATTATGTAGTGTTTTTTTTTAAATTAAATAAAATTAGATAAAAATAAAGAAAATGAAAAAAAATTATAGGAATTGAAAGTAGATTCAATTTTGGAAATGTTGGTGTCATTTTCGAAACCAAATTATTAGTATTTGTAGGATTTTGCAACCTCCGAAGTTCAGGTAAGCTTGGGGCAATTCTCTGGTTTTTGTTTTCAGTCCCAATTTCATGTTTTCGGCCAAAATACTCTTTCGGCCAAAAAAATATTATTTTGGCCAAAAGAATAAAATCTAATGGAAACCATCAAAACTGAACAGTTTCCAAGGTTTTCAGCTGAAAAAATCTTCTTTTGGCCGAAAGGCTATTGAGAGAATTCCATTGGTCGGAAAAAATGAAAAGACACGTCGTATCGCATCTTATCATTTCATTTCAGGACAAATTGTATAAATAGGATTTCAACCAAAAACATTTAACACAATTCATCGGATGGGCAGACATATATGAGCTCGGGGATAGGGATTTCAAAGCATTTCTATCACTGAGTTTTTGGATTTCAAAGCATTTCTATCATTGAGTTTTTGAATGAAATTTTTATTTGAGGCCATAACTAAGGGAGCATATATTTGGGAATCAAATCCAATATAGGGCCATCCATGCCCAAAGTAGTTTGGTTGTATTAAATACATTTCATGCCATTTTCCTTGCATCAACAATCAAAGGAATTGTTTCCTTGGGAAAATTGACATTCGTAAATGCAAGGTGTCTAAGGGATTGAGGGAATTCTTCCTTGTACACACAAAAAACATACCATATGCATTCACTTGTTGAGAAGTGGTTAAATGGTATTCAAGGTGTTATAGATCAAGGTATCCCATGTATTTTATTTATAATATGAGAATATCATATAATAAGAACATCATTTCATGTGTAGGACTCTTTCATTATCCTCAATATTGAATAAACTTTTTAATCTACTTGCAGTATTAAAACCATACAACCTTGATATGTATTTAATATCATCAAAATATTTTGAATACATTTTATAATCTAGATTCACATTATTAAAAACCTACATCTAATGTTTTGTAGCATCAAGTTCAAAAAAATTGAAAACAACGTAACTTATGAAAGAGTTAATATAATTTAATGGTAAACAAGGCATTGTAAGATACTTTATAAGATAAACTTTGTAAGAAAATTATGATAATCTAATATTACATATGTAAAAATGGATTTATATATTGAATTCCTAAATATTTTAATTTTTTATAAAATACAAAAAAATTGAATTAAAAAGTTGGACAGATTGAAATTTTTATGAAATTTTTATAAAATACAAAACATTTGGATTCCCTTATGTTTCAGTTTGGGATGCCTACCAGAGTATCCAATTGGGATTAATAGTGAGCTCATGAATTTTTGAGGATTTTTATGGGGCCTAACTCACATTATTCATCATATATCATAGCTTGGCCCGACTCACTAACCTAAGAAATCTTAATAGCTTGGCTAATGACCATTACAAATTACCTAAAACAGAATCAATCTATGAATAGGTTGACTCATTATATAAATAACAACCTTAACAAAGTAATATAGATTTTCTATTCATGGAAAATATCTTGAATCTTAGTGTTGATTCTTAGTGTAAATGTTTGTTAGCAAACACTTTGAACCTAATCAATCTACGAATAGGTTGACTCATTATAGAAATACCAACATTAACAAAGTAATATAGATTTTCTATTCATGGAAAATATCTTGAATCTTAGTGTTGATTCTTAGTGTAAATGTTTGCTAGAAAACACTTTGAACCTAGTTTTATTTGATCAACTCATTCTTAAGGAATTTGTCACTTGTGATTACTTCTTTTTAATAATATTTTTTAAAGACTCTTGTATACTACAAAATTGTGTTAAAAAATACAATGCACTCATGAAATAATTGTTCCATGTAGATTCTTGTTCTTGAACTACAATCATACAATATGGCACTATATTATTCTTTGTCAAGTACAATGCCATATTCACTCTTTGCAATTCAATTAAATCTTACTCATGGTTGTTTATACATTCCTTCTATGTGGCTCTTGGTGTATCACCTATTACAACATATTTTTTCACCTCATTAAAAATGAATTTATTTTCACCTAGATAAAATTAAATTTTGATCTTTTCAAAAATTTAGATTATTTTGATTTTTTGGGATCCTAAGTTACAATGGTTTTCATTTTGAATTCTATGAGTTCAAAATGAATAGAGGTAGTAACAACATTGTAGTATGACTTTTATTGGGCTTCTCCACTTCCCTGCAAATTTATCTTATCTAGATCAATTATTAAAAAAAATCTTTATATATGATGCAGGAGCATCGCCAATGTCAAGTGAGCATGGGGCAAGCGCCAACGCATTTTGGCACATGATGAATTGTTTGAATGTTTTGAAGTGGATATGCCAAAATTAAATGAGATAGTTAAGGAAAGGCATACTGGTAGATGGTAATCAGACCTTGAGCACCCCGCTCTCGTCTGAAGGACTAAGAGGCATTTATGCTAATGAATGTAGGTAGGTAGCTTTGAATTCTTAGATTAGACAGTTTAGAGAGAGGAGGGAAACGAGATATAGACACCCTCATTGTATCATTGTAAGATGATTATGAGAAGATAGAATAGGAGAGAAGAAGCAGAAAACTGTGTAAAAGAACCCATGTACAGAAGTTCTGAGATTAATATATGAAGCTTAATTCAGACTCATGACATTCAAATACTTTCCGTGTATGCATGATTGAATGTTATGCTTATGCTTGTTTACTCTCTGTTATGCATTTGCTTTGGTGCGTGAATGTTTGATTTCACATTTATGTGTGAAATCTGAAGAGAGGGAGAGTAAGGAATGAGTTTCAATTGTTTCTCTGTCGGAGCAAGGGTTTTCCTGCAAGGAGTGCAGTGAAGTTGTCCACAAGGAGTTCGTTGACAAGAATTCAGAGATTCAATCTCTGCAAGCTCAGGAGAGATAACACTATTCTCATTCTCGTAGAAGTGCAAGATAAGCACAGGATCCGTGCAAGGTGTGCACATGCCGAGCGGGGTCTCAAAGTTATGACCTGAGCGAAAGTGTTGTAAGACTGTTGTCGCAGGGAGTGCGCAGAGTCAAAGAGTTCAATACTTGGAAGTATTGAAGCGTTACCGCAAGGAGCACAGACATGAGTCTTTTTGAAGACTCTAAGTTGTGGTAAAATCTCAAAAGAGTTAGTGCCTTGAATTTTTAGAAGAAGGTGCAGCGACATTGTTCTGTAGGAGGATAAGTTTTGCGAAAGAACACTTTGTTCATTTCGCAGGAATCATCAAGAAGGAAACTGATGGTTGGAATTCTCCGTGGAGGATTCGCGAAGTCTCGTATGCCATCAGATCTTGCAGAGGAGCAAGAAATTTACTATGGGCATTTTTCAAAGTGCAATCTCAAGAAAAATCAGACCATAGGATTGAACCAACAGGGATCGTTGGATCACTCACGAGATCTCATCTTGGGGTTTCGTTAGTTGGAGAAATGGAAGCCTTGCCGCGAGATTCGTGAGGTCGTGAAAGGTGAAATCATGAAGAGGATCAAGACCATCCATCTGGGAGAGGACAGGTGGCAGAGATCTAGGGATCTTGCGAACTCGGAGGTTTGCAGGGTGAGAGCCAAGAATTGAGTGCTCCAAGTTGCGATAGGCGAAATCATGAGGATATAGGGTAACCATCGAATCCAGGTCATGCAAGGACCATTGGATCAAGAACCCCATTTTCATTTCATGTGTTCAGGGGTTAAGAGGTTGAGAGGAGGTACTCTTAATTACAAAAGTCGTGAAGTGCCGAGAGCTGAGGTATGGAGGAAACACATGGTAGAACTGCAAGGTGGGCCCAGGAAGTAGGCCGGTGGACACACGCCACACATTTGGAGGAGTCAACACCCCGTTGACCTCTCACATCTCGAGGACTCAGGAGATCAGGGAATGAAAGTTCGAGCCTTTGACTTGCGAAGTCGCGAGTAGCGAGAGCGAGAGGAGAAAAGTCAATATCGCCCCTCGGGGGCTCAGCAAAGAAAGGTGCCAAGGTTGGAGCTTTGAACTCGCGAAGGCATGAAAGGTGAGAAGTGCTAGCACTTAGCCTAGCCTTTGGTCATGCAAGGAGGGTGCTGACAGAAGAAAAGGCTATACCTATTTCACGATCTCGGTTATCGCAGATTTGAGAAGGAAGAGTCAAGGGTCATGACTCACGAACTCGGAAAATTGAGAGCTACAAAAAGGAACTGTGGATCTATCGATATTTTGCAGATTCTAGTGGGAATCGAAAGATTTGATCTGGCTCAGGGGCATAGAGAATGATCCTGTGAGCGGATCTCGGCTCGAGAGGTCTGCATCAATTTTACTCCATCGCTTGAAAATTTTCATGGGATCCTGTCCATGAGCTCTCGCACGGTCTGTCCATGCTTCTGAATCTCTCCTTCGTTCTCCCAGCTGGAATCTTAAATTAGATGTCCCTTCCACTTGACCAAGTATTCAAAATATTCCTTTCTTCTGGTCCTCTTACTAACTCTTTTGTCCAGTATGCTTTCCATTTGTGGCTTCTCTGTAACTGGCATCTTTTTAGTCCACTGAACCTCTAGTTGTTCACTACCTACTCCTGCTTCCTTAGCTTTGTATGGGTACAAATCTGAGACATTGAATATCGGAGAAATTCTGATCCCATCGGGTAATTGAATCTCATAAGAATTTGCCCAAAATTTCTTCAAGACCTTACATGGTCTGATCTTCTTCATCTTCAGTTTGTTATATGTCCCCTTCAGGAACCTTTCCTTTCTCAGATGTGCCAGAATCAAATCACCAACCTCAAATTGAAGTTGTATCCTATGTTGATCTACTCTGCACTTATACTCTTGGCTCAATTTTTTCAATCGCTCCTTCACCTGACGATGAAGTTCCTTCATCGCTTCTGTGAAATTATCTGCACTAGCACTCCTAGTTGCATTTTGTTCTGAATCTCTCAATTCGAAAACTCCTCTTGGCTGCATCCCATAAATAATTTGGAATGGACTCTGCCCTGTGCTTCTATTGATTGAATCATTATAAGAAAATTCCACCTGTGGCAGAATATTGTCCCAATGACTGTGATGTTCTGTCACCAAGCTCCTCAGCAAGTCTCCCAAACTTCTGTTCACAACTTCTGTCTGTCCATATGTCTGAGGATGATAAGATGAACTGAATGACAAGTTTGTTCCCATCTTTTTCCATAAGGTTATGCAGAATTGTCCCACAAACTTGGTGTCTCGATCCAAAACTATGCTCCTTGGTAAGCCGTGAAGTCGAATGACTTCTTTGAAAAACAGATTCGCAATGTGAGTTGTGTCATTGGTTTTCTAACACAGTATGAAGTGTGCCATTTTAGAAAATCTATCCACCACTAAAAAGATTGAATCAAACCCTCTTTGTGTTATCGGCAACCCCAATATGAAGTCCATGTTGACTGCATCCCATGGCCTATCAGGTATGGGTAACGGTTGATAAAATCCTGCATTCTGCCTCTTCCCTTTTGAATGCTGACAAATTCTACATCTGTCCAAGAATATTTTGACGTCTTCTCTCATTCCTGGCCAAAAATATGTTTCGTTTAACTTTGAGAATGTCTTGTCATGACTGAAATGTCCGGCCAATCCTCTGCTGTGTTTCTCCTTCAACATATTCTCCCTCATGGAGCATTTTGGAATACAAAGTTGATTACCCTTAAACAGTACTCCCTCCTGGATCATGTATTATATCCATTGGCTTCTATCTCTGAGAATTGAATTCTCAGCTGCTTCATACACCTCTCTAAAATCTAGATCATCTCTATACATGTCTCTGAGATCATCAAAACCCACTGTTTTGACTCTGAACTCCTGTAACAACAAACATTTCCTGCTCAAAGCATCAACAACTTTGTTACCAGTTCTAGAAATATGCTTAGTTACAAAAGTAAAGTTCTGCATGTATTCAACCCATTTAATATGTCTTTGATTCAACTTCTCCTCTTGATTCACAAATTGCAAAGCATGATTGTCACTATATAAGACAAACTCCTTTGGGATTAAGTAATGCCTCCATTTCTTCAATGCCTGAATAATAGCATAGAACTCCTTGTCATACGTGGAGTATTTCACTTTCGCTTCATTCAGATTCTCACTGAAGTATGCTATCAACCTGTCTTCTTGGCTTAAGACTGCCTCTATTGCAAATCCACTTGCATTACATTTTACTTGAAATGTCTTTTTAAAATCCGGCAACACCAGAATTGGTTGCTCCGTGATTTTCTTCTTCAACAAATTGAATCTTTTCTCAGCCTCTTCTATCCAATGAAAGGACTTGTGTCTCTTCTTCACTGTGTCCATCATTGGTGCACTAATTCCACTAAAATTCCTGATGAAATTTCGGTAGAAACTAGCCAATCCATGAAAACTTCTCACCTCAAATATACTCTTTGGTGATGGCCAATTCTTAATTACCTCCACATTATCTGGATCCATCTTCAATTTATATGTAGAAATAAAAAACCCCAAATAAATGAGCTTTGTCTTCATGAATGAGGATTTCTTCATGTTTATCAACAACTTCTCTTGCTGTACCCTCTTCATCACTGTAGCCAAATGTTTCAGATGCTCTACCTCTATTTTACTAAAAATCAGTATGTCATCCACATACACAATGACAAATTTTTCGATGAACTCCTTCAGGACTTCATTCATCAACCTCATGAAGGTACTTGGTGCATTTGTTAAGACAAATGGCATAACAAGCCATTCATACAAACCTTCATTAGTCTTGAAGGCTATCTTCCATTCATCACCTTCCCTCATACGAATCTGATGATATCCACTTTTCAAATCAATCTTTGAAAAAAATTTGGCCCCACTTAAGCAATCCATCAAATCATCCATTCTCAGCATTGGAAATCCATACCTGATGGTTATCTTGTTAATTTCCCTTGAGTCAGTACACATCCTCCAGCCTCCATCTTTCATTGGACTGAGCACTGTTGGAACAGCACACAGACTCAAGCTTTCTCTAACCAACCCTTTTTCTATTAAGTCTTGGACCTGTCTTTTGACTTCTTCATTCTCTTGTGGCGTCAATCTATATGCTGCTTTGTTTGGTAAAATAGCTCCAGGTATGAGATCAATATGATGACTCACACTTTTGATCAGTGGCAACGAATGAGGCAGTTCGTCCACTACTATGTCAACAAACTCTTCCAACAATTTCTAAACTTCTTCCGGTAAATCATCTACCCTTGTACTGGTTAAAACAATTTTAGGCTTCCTGACCATAATGAATTATGTTTCCTCCTTCTTCTTGACCTCTATAAGAAGTTCCTTCCCACTCATGAGAAGTACAATGTTGCTTACTTTAGGTTTCACCTCCTTGTCCTTAATCGACAACAACATGTGAGTTCTCCCATTATTTTCTAGGGTGTATGTGTTCTTCCTCCCATCATGAATCACATTTCTATCATATTTCCACGGTCTACCCGACAATAGATGACAAACATCCATGGGAATAACATCACACAGTATTTCATCTTTATACCCTCCTATTTTAAACTCAACTAAACATTGTTTAGTGACATTTACCTGATGTCCTTTTTGTAGCCACGAAACTCTATATGGGATTGGATGTTCAATAGTCTCCAGCTCCAGCTTTTCTACCATCTTTGTAGAAACAAGATTATCTATGCTACCACTGTCCACAATGACTTTGCATACCCTGTCTTTGGTTTTGCAAGCAGTCTGAAAAAGATTGTTCCTCTCCACTGGATTCTCCACCTCCTTCTCTAGCGTTAAGAGAACTTTTCGCATCATCAGCGAACTTTCGCCTTCAACATCTTCTGCCTCAACATTTCCTCTCCGTTCTTTGGTAATGTGAGTTTCACCACCTTTTTTCTTTTTGTATGGACATTCATAAGATTTATGTCTGGCCTTTCCACATGTGAAGCATTTTACCACTCCACCTATTCCTCTTCCTCTACCTCTGGTATGAGGAAAAATGTTTCCATCAACATACTGACCTTTCTGTTTAGTATGTTTCCCTCTCTGTGAACTTCCACATCTCTCAGTTTGAGTCTGAGGTTTCTTCCACTCTTCCTTGGGTTTCTGATTTCTATCCTGGGCAACTGATTTGCATCTGGCTTGACTTCTGCCTCGGCCTCTTTGACCTTGTTTTTGGCTCAGCTTCTCTTCAGACTTTAGATATATCTGATAAGAATCTTCCACCATTCAGATGGTCATCATGCTCATCTCATCCTGAATATCATATCTTAGACCATTCATATATCTGGCAACCTTTTCATCATTGCTTTCCCGATGACTTGCCCTGATGTTCAGTCTGTAGAATTCTTCAATGTACTCCTTCACTGACATCAGCTTCTGTCTCAAATTCTGCATTCTCCGAAACATAGTAATTTGGTAGTCTCTGGGAATGAATTTCACCTTCATCTTTGCGATCATCCTATCCCAACTCTTTATTTTCTGCTTTCCTTTGCAGCATCTGTCAGCTTGTAGCTCATCCCACCACAATGTTGCATGTCCTTTCAATCTTGTGACAGCATGTTTGACCTTTTTGTCCTCCTTGAGATCTTCATAGTCAAAATATGTTTCTAGAGCTCTAATCCATTCCAAAATCTCTTCAGCATCCAGGTTTCCCTCATATACTGGAATATCCATTTTTTCCTTAGCACCCATTCTCACAACAGCCCTAATTAGGTGTTCATTTGTTGCATCCTCTATTGTGACCTCTTCTCCTTCATGTCCAACTTCATCTTCACTTTCAGAATCACTAACATCTCCAACACTAGCTGTGTGCCTCTGTGCTGTCTCCATGTCCACGAGTCTGGTGCATATGTCACGCATCTCTCTTTCAATGGCTAGATTTGGCACCTGACTACCCCTTCCTCTTGGCATTTCCCTATCCTATGGTGGATCAGGTGTTTGTCTATCCCTTCTTCTCGGCAGCATGGCTGAGATTTTCTTTTTCACTTTCCTTGTTTGAAATATACAAACAAAGTCAAGCTCTGATACCAAAACTGACGCAGACCTATTGACCCTCAAGCCGAGATATGCTCATAGGATCATTCTCTATGCCCCTAAGACGGATCGACTCTTTCGATTCCCACTATAATCTGTGAATTATCGATAGATCCATAGGTCCTTTTCGCAGCTCGCAATTTTGCAAGTTCGCAAGTCATGACCCCCGACTCTTCCTTCTCAAATCCACAATAACTGAGATCACGAAATAGGTATAGCCCTTTCTTCTGTCAGTGCCCTCCTTGCACGACCACCGGCTAGGCTAAGCGCTATCACTTCTCACCTTTCATGCCTTCACAAGTTCAAAGGTCCAACTTTGGCACCTTTCTTTCCCGAGCCCCCGAGAGGCAATATTGACTTTTCTCCTCTCGCTCTTGCTACTCATGACTTCGCGAGTCGAAGGATTGAACTTTCGTTCCCTGATATCCTGAGTCCTCGAGATGTGAGCGGTCAACGGGGTGTTGACTCCTCCAAATGTGTGACGTGTGTCCGTCGGTCTACTTCCCGGGCCCACCTTGTGGTTCTGCCACGTGTTTCCTCCATACCTCGGCTCTCGGAACTTCGCTACTTTTGAAATTGAGAGTACCTCCTCTCAACCTCTAAACCCCTGAACACACGAAATGCAAATGGGGTTCTTGATCCAATGGTCCTCGCATGGCCTGGTTCCAACGGTTACCCTAGCTCCTCGTGATTTCGCCTCTCGTGACTTGGAGCACTCAATTCTTGGCTCTCACCCTATGAACCTCCAAGTTTGCGAGATCCCTATATCTCTGCCACCTATCCTCTCCCAGATGGACGGTCTTGATCCTCTTCGCGATTTCACTTTTAGCGACCTCACGAATCTTGTGGCAAGGCTTCCAGTTCTCCAACTCATGAAACTCTGAGATGAGATCTCGTGAGTGATCCAACGACCCCTGTTGGTTCAATCCTACTATCTGATTTCTCCCAAGATTGCACTTTGAAAAATTCCCACAGCAACTTTCTTGCTCCTCTGCAAGATCTGACAGCTTACGAGACTTTGTGAATCCTCCACGGAGAATTTCGACCGTCAATTTCCTTCTTGACGATTCCTGTGAAAGGAACAAAGTGTTCTTTTGCAAAACTTATCCTCCTATAGAGCAATGTCATTGCGCCTTCTTCTGAAAATTCAAGGCACTAACTCTTCTAAGATTTTACCACAACTTAGACTCTTCAAAAAGACTCTTGTCCACACTCCTTGCTGCAACCCTTCAATACTTCCAAGTATTGAACTCTTCGACTCTGCACACTCCCTATGACAACAGTCTTTCAACACTTTCACTCAGGTCGTAACTCTGAGACCCTACTTGGCCTGTGCACACCTTGCATGGATCCTGTGATTATCTTGCACTTCTGTGAGAATGAGAACAGTGTTATCTCTCCTGTGCTTGCAGAGATTGAATCTCTTAATTATTGTCAATGCACTCCTTGCGGACAACTTCACTGCACTCCTTGCAGGAAAACCCTTGCTCAGACAAAAAAACAATTGAAACTCATTCCTTACTCTCCCTCTATTCAGATTTCAGACATAAATGTGAAATCAAACATTCACACACCAAAGCAAATGCATAACAGAGAGTAAACAAGCATAAGCATAACATTCAATCATGCATACACAGAAAGTATTTGAACGCCATGAGTCTGAATTAAGCTTCATATATTAATCTCAAAACTTCTGTACATGGGTTCTTTTACATAGTTTTCTGCTTCTTCTCTCCTATTCTCTCTTCTCATAATCATCTTACAATGATACAATGAGGGTGTCTATATCTCGTTTCCCTCCTCGCTCTAAACTATATAATATAAGAATTCAAAGCTACCTACCTACATTCATTAGAATAAATGCCACTTAGTCCTTCAGACGAGAGCGGGACGCTCAAGGTCTGATTACCATCTACCAGTATGCCTTTCCTTAATTATCTCATTTAAGTTTGGCATATCCACTTCAAAACATTCAAACAATTCATCATGTGCCAAAATGCGTTGGCACTTTCCCCACACTCGCTTGACGTTGGCGATGCTCCTGCATCAATATAGTTATTGAGCATAATTTTGAAAATTAACTCATCTTATATATTTTTCTTAATAAATATTAATTATTTAATCAATTCTTAAGCTTTTTATTAAGTATAATTTTGAAATTTAGTTTAGTCTCTTTTAGGTTGCACATTTATGCAAATGAAACTACTTCCCAATATAGAAGGAAATATACATAAGTTGAATCTAAGTGTAAAGCGTATATATTATCTTGTTCCACCTTTATTATATTTTCATTGTTTCAATCGGGTCTTTTTGTTTATTTTTTATATATTAGATATGTTCATTGATAGTTTTGACTTTCTTTTTAAAATAATTTTGAAGTTATTTGAATTTACCAAATTTAAGGGGTCCATATTGAGTTCAATAATATATTTACATATTAATATCATGTAAATGAAATTCAAAGTTAGGCATGCCAATTCAATTTACAATGGGTTTATCCTAGGTATAATGTACGAGTTTATAAGGTACAAACTTGTGAGAAAATAAATTTTGGCTACTTAAAAAGGGGTGTGGGTATGATTAGTGTTTCGAAATTTTTTTTTGTATTTTCTTGAACACTTTATAGTGATCTAAATTTTCCTCTTAAATATGAAAATGAGGATAGGATCGATATCTAACTTCATTATCTATATGGAATTTTGATATGTAAAGTGGAATATCTACTACTAATGTACATGAACTTCTTACTAGATCGAGACTATCTAGGTTTGTGTAAATGGATATAGCATGGATTTACAGGTAATAATGATTGTACATGCTTACACATTTTTATTTTTTTTGTAAGTAAGAGTATTTCATTAATGTATAAAGAGCCTTCAAAAAACGTAACCAGAGTTGCAGAAAATTCAGAACTACCATGTTATAGTAACTGAACTGCCCCAAGGGGGAAACTAGTTCAGCCAACCGGTGTTATGGTTTGTCTATCTGTCTAACTAGTAAAACTGTAAACATAACTGATAACAATAAACTAAAACATAAGTAGATTCTCCATAAGGGTCATACATTTGGCTTATATTTCGTCCAGGTGGCATGGGTAGCCTTGTTCCAAAGCTCTTCTTCAACAAGTGTTCCTTGCCATTCCATCTGCACCACAACATTTCCATTATCCACTATTGCTGCAACCTCCTCATCCATGTGCATGTCTTGTCCCAAATCGCCACCCTGCATTGGAAGCTCTTGGTCGCCCCTACCAAACATGTCCGCTGGCGCGTGCTCGGGTTGCGCTGCTTCTGCTCCCTGGAAGGTGGAGAGGATGTGGAGGAGCACTGAGGCTTTCCCATCCAACTGCTACAGTCAGAATTGCATCTCATCCATGCCCTGTCAGAGCTCGAAAACCAGCCCGTAAAGAATGTCCATGCTGTCCTACATCTGCTCGTCTGGGATGGAGTCGGATATAGAATGTGGAAATGGTGATGCCTCTAAGGGTGGATGACTGCGGAAGGCCTCTGAATCCAACAGAGGGACGTTGACCAGGGGGAGTGGAGGTGCCCGATAAGTGGAGGCTCCGTCCATGATGGGCTTTGAGGGTAAGTTGACTGAGCTGTGTGTGAGAACCAAGCCTTCAAGCCAGGAGGAAGTGGCCTACAGTTCAATTTTAGGCTGCAAAGAATGCGATGAGTGCGAGGAGTGTGAGGAAAGTGAATATTGGGAGGAGGATAGGCATCTGATGCTGAAATGGGAACCAGGGTGAGGTACAGGTGCTCGTGGAAAGGATGGAGTCCAGGGCGAGACCCTTCTTGGCCTGCCTCTTTTCCTAGGCATACTGTCCACTCAGGGGAAATGGTTGGGATGTGAGAGAATCCCCAGGTGAGTAGAGAATCCTAGAGCAGATCACTTTGCTGGAGAGCACCAAGGAGCTGGTATAAAGGGTTTGACACACAGCAGCAAAGCATCGAGGAAGAAGAAATATGGAATAAAACCATATTTGCTTGGCTGGAGGAGATGAAGGTCGAGCCACATGCAAAGCTTGATGACACCTTCAATGAAATTGTCCATCAAGAGGACAACCATAATTGGGAAATGCACTAAGCTTAATGGCGGCTCGAATGTCGTAGGATGGTTTAAATGCATGGGGGTGGCAGCTGTGCTTAGCACGGATTTGTCACATGGCCTCCACCACACTGGCCTATGTGTGCCTCCTCTTGTTGCCATGTGTCCCACACCATCACCTGATTCAGGGATACATGCTTACACATTTAATAATAATCAATTAATGAATTTATTTTTCCATATAATCTATTGTACTTCCTTATACACTCCTTTTTAAATTTCCACTATAAGGACTTCGAGGGAATGTTTTTTAGAATTGGAATATTAATATTTAGATTTAGAAAGAACAAATTACAAATTTGGGATATACATTCTCCATTCCCATCCTTTATGATTATTCTATTTGCACATGTTATGAAGACTTCCACACTACTTTTGGGATTCCTGTTTGTGTAGGAAAATTTACTCTCAGATTTGAATTTGTGTGAAATATTATTCCTTTGGTTATCCTAAAGACTTTTGTAAACATGATCTATTGATTCTTGTTACATATTCACATAATAGATGTGGTACATATGTCTTCCATGCAAACATAGGTGATATATGTGGTACATATGTTTTTCATGCAGACATAGGTCATAGATGTGGTACATATTCACACTTGTGATAATTAGGAATTAATGTAACCATTTTTATTAGAATTCTCTTCATTTCTCCAAATTGTACATTCTTATGTATTTATTTTGAATTTGAATATAAAGACATCTAAGGAATATTTTGTGGGATTTGAATATTAACATTAAATGTTTTAAAAAGAACAAATTACTAATTTGAAATGTAATTACTTTATAGCCATAGTTATTAAATTAATTTAATTGTTTAGATAAATTTTCTAAAGTAATGGATTTCTTTGGGACACCTTTCCTCAGATGTTCATTCCTCATATCTCCTTCATCATTCTCATCCTTTATCTCACTTGTAATTGTGAATTCTATGAAGGCTTCAATTCTATAATTGTAAGTTTTTTTATGTAGAACTTATTTTAGAGTTTGAATCTGCGTAAAATCTCGTTATATTACATATCCTAAAGGTTTATGTAGACACAATCTATTGATTTATAATTCTAATTAACTTTTATAAAATATGACTATGGTGTAATAAATAATATAATTTTTTTCAACAAAGAGTCATAAAAAAAGTACAATTTGTTAAATAAAAAAACTACCTTTAAATGTAAATAACAAAATGTGTATATGTCAAACATTAACTACCTAATACAAAATTTATATCATGAATTTTCATATACAAAGTAACATTTAAATAAAAGAATGTGTATATGTTAAAAATTAACTACCTAATAAAAACATTATATCATGAATGTGCATATATCAGAAATTATTTGATACCCCATGGAATTACTTTTTGAAACAGAGATGTAAATATTGAATCAAGTTACATGATCAAACATTGAAGCATAAAATTAAAATAGTATTTAACAGAATAGTATGTGTTGACAAATTTTTTGTTTGAAGAAATCCATATCAAATACATAATGACATTGAACTATCCGAATCCGGAACAACAACAACGATAATTTAAATAAACATTTAAACTGGAATGCACAGATCTATTACATTACTTTATTGATTTTGAATTTTCCTTCAATCATGTATTGCATTGAATTGAATATACATAAAGCTATCATAATATTGGCAAACTTTCCTTACAAACCAAATCAATAGACAAACCCTAAAACACTTGATCATGGCACAGTAAAACCCTTTATAAAACAATTCCTAGATATTCTTAAGATAAGCTTCTGGACTTATTTTTCATTCTCAAATACTAAATTGTCATAGAATATCTTACACAACTCTTAGTGAGTACGAAATTGGCACTTGATGACACGCCAATGGCTTGGCCACAGGGCCCCCCACCAAACTAAATTTTAATTTAAAAATTAAAATTAAATTTGATATTACAAATTACATATTAAAATTAAAATTAAAAAAATAAAAATTACAGTTAAATACCTGAAGCTCGGCCCGCTGAACACCCGCCAACACAACAACCAGACCGCCCGCAGGAATGCCCTCCAACACGACCTCTATGCCAACACTCATGATCGCTCACAAACACTCTACGTTCATGCCAACACTCACGAACGCTCACAAATGCATGAACGCTCGCAATTACGCAGGAATTCTCACAAACGCAAAAAGATTAGAAAAACATTAGAAGACTAATGTGTGGTTGATATATAAACCTTATTTCGGTCGAAATAATTTTCGGCCGAACAATACTTCGGTCAAAGAATGTTTCGTCTGAAATATCTTTCAGCCGAAAAAATATTTTCGGATGGAAAAAATCCATCCGACTAAATATTTACACGTAAATCGAGAATGTTGTCATTGTGCGATTCGATTTGACGTTCCACCTTTTGGCCGAAAAATAGTTTGGCCGAAAAATAATATAAGTTCGGTCGAAAAAACGTTTTTTGGAATTTTGGAGATCAGAATGTCATAAAAGTGTTACCCACCTTTGTGATTTCACCCAAATATCATTGGATATGTCTAGGAATGATCTTTTTCCAATAAATGTTTTCAAACCAACAAGTGTCCAATACCTTTTATTTTGGAACAATTTCATAATTTTGTAATTCTTTCAATCAAACAATACCGTATGCCTCAATTTCACAACCCTACAAAATGTCTTTATAACATGATTAATAGTGAGTTAATTAAATGGATACATTGGATTTATGATTTCACATAGTATTGGTTGATCCATTGTAGGTTAGGGTAAGAGTATGTTAGTTTTATTTTTATTGTATTTTTATGTTCTGAATAGGTTGTTGGCTCAATTCTAGCTTCTCGAATAAAATCCATCACATAATAATGTAGTTGTGATTTTTAATTCTTTTTACATAATATTTTTTCTTTTTTTATTTGTTTCAATCATTCACCTTAGAATTGATTTTAGTTATGCTCCTATTTTAATTTTAGTTTTTTTTTTCTTAAACTTAGTTGGTTTTATATTATTTTATACTTTTTATTTTATTATTGTGTGGTTTCAGTTTTGATTTTCATAGTTGATTTTTAGGATTCTTACTTTGCATGTTTTGTTTGTTATTGCATGATTTGCATGTTTGATTTTTGTTTGCTTTTCCATAAATAATTTTAGGGGATGTTTAGTTAAGTTTTCATCCTCTAGTATACATAACAAGACATTCTAGTTCTATACTAAAAAACCTTATTTATTTTAAATATAAAAAGTAAAGTAAGTTGATAGGGGCCTAATGCATCTCTTCACTAACAAATGACATCCTACTAGACTCGAGTACATATCCCAAAATAGATCATCATCATAGAAAATATCCAGTAATGGGTACATATGCTTTTCATTTTAATAATAAAAGAAATAAGTGATGAGTTAAGAAAATAACTCAAAATGGAATCATGATCTCAAGGAGGGAATGCAAACATCTTTGTTGGGGCTATGGATGCTCGCTGGAAGTAGAGAAACGTATGTGATATCAAGGTAACTCTGTCGGGGATATGGATGCTCAATGGTAGCAGATCAACACTAGAAAGGTGATAAGGTAACTTATAGATTATACAAAATAATACCCTAATACTAGAAGTAAGTTATAATTTGGCTTCTTACTAAAATATGCAAGTCAGTGATCAAACAAACTTATCTTTTTTGTTTGATCAAAATAAAAACCCCATGATAAGATAAAGAATTATTTATAAATTACATATAGAGGTATCTATGGGTGGTTTATGTTTTCTCTTCTTGTTCTAATTATATGTTACTTGAAATTGTTTGGGAGTGATTGAAGGTATAAGTAGAGATTATGGATTTGTCTGGTAAATTGTGTTTGTTGAATCCTCAACACAACCTTAAAATTTTGAATTTTTGGGTAACATTTTTTATTTTTATCATTTGTGCCTTATTATTTTGGTATATGCATATGTTACATATTTTTCCTTTGGTTAGTTTATGATTTTTTTTCTTCTTTTATTTCCTTCTAAAATCTCAAGAAAATCCAAAAAAATATCATGTTTTTCATAAAGGAATAAAAACAAAAGAAATAATTGAAAAATAGAAAAATCAAAACCTTTTTCAAAAAGTGTCAATGAAATCATCAAGTGTTGAGGAAAAAAGAGAAAGATAACAATGTGAATCCTAAAGGCCCGACCAGATAGAGTCTTAAAGAAAATGCTAACACTGACGAACACATCGACATCGAGGTTTTTGTCTAGAAAATGTAAATGGGTATTGTTTTCAACCGATCATCAAGGGGACCATCGGATTTAGTTGAAATTATATGGTTAAGAATGAAAAAGAAAAAAAAAATCCCAATCCCAATAAGAGAATTTTGAAAGTGTCGATGAAGCATCGACGTTGACAAAATTTTGAGTTAGCTTAAAACAACAAACGTATTCCCCTGATTGTTGATGAATCCATCTAAGATCAATGTAATCCATTGAGTCCTTAATAGAGAAACTAATTTTAGTCGATGTTGATGAACCATGAAACGAAATACATATCTTAGTCATTCGATCAAGAATGACGATTAATATAGGTTTTTAAATATTTTTTGCCTGGTTTGTGTTTGTTTCGATGTCCATACAAGATCCACATCACCCACCACATTGAACTGACACGTTGTCAATCATACACTACCATGTCCCCATCCGTACTTTCTTTTTCAACGTAAGCATTACAAGTCACCTTCTATAATGGCCACATAAACATGTTGCATTACCTTCTATACTTCCTCATCAACATGCCATGTCACTTTCTATGTCAACTCTTGTACCTTCCACATCACTCGCCATGCCATATGCCACATGGACTACCATGTCACTTGTTATGTCATCGAACATATCATCATAGTACATATTTATCTTTTTATCATTGGTTGATGGGGGCTTTGGTGGAATGTTTAATGAGTAGGAACGCCCTTCTGTTGATTCCAATGAACTCATTGGATGTTGGAAAGATCAGTCGAAGGTGATTTTTCCCGCTCAAACATTTTTTGTCAATTACCAATAGACTCGTCGACATCACCTCATAAACAATTCAACATGTAAAAGGCTCAAACAAAGGGATAGTGCTAATGAAACTTCACTTGGAGAGTAAATCCTAGCCATTCAATCACAAGAGTGAACAGATCCACACAATCTAAATCTCCAACTTGTGCCAAGTCCATTTCTTATGGTTTTAGGAATTCCACATCACATAACATATTGACATGTCATGTTACCAATCATAAACTATCACATCACCATATCCACTCCATTTTTCCATGTCATTCATTTGTGTCAACTACCACATCATATTTTATACTTCATCATTACATCATCTTCCATGTCATCACTATACAAAATTCTCTTATTAATCACCAATGTTCAAATATTTTAATGGAACATTCTGGTAATTATACACACCTTTCCATAGCAATAGCAATTTGTAATTACCTTTTGAATATTTACTGAAATGAAGCGAAGCAGAATGCCATTGCAGCTAGGGCCTAAACCCTAGTTGTCTCCCCTTTGGTTTCTCGACTGCAGGGGCGCAGATTCGTTTGTAGTGGCCGGTCATATAGCCGTAGATCGGTGTGAGCGTCCCCCCTGCATTTTTGCACGCGTTTTGGAGCAGCGATCGACCTCCCTGTTTACTGGTGGTCGGCGCCTCTGCGATTTGTTTGCTGGTGGTCGACGCCCTACTACGGTGGCCCCAAATCTGATTACCGATATGGAAGAAGATCCTTTGGAAGCATTCAAAGTGTTAGTCCGCTCGACAGGACCGAAATCCAAGCCTTCTCTCTCGTCTAATTTTGTTAAGAAGAGGGAAGAGATCCCTTCGCTGGAGCTATCTCCAGAGGAGCCTTGCAATCTTGCCCTTTTTCTAGCAGAAAAGGCCCTCATCGGAAAGTTTACAGGGTTATGGCCCAGCCCCAAAACGGTGGAGGCATGGATGGATGATCGTTGGAAGTCGCTGATACAAGGAAAAGTCTCTTTGTGCACAGTGGGCAAGGGTTTTTTTGTCTTCAGCTTCTCGAGGATAGAGGATCATGATCTAGTTTTCAGATCTGGACCCTATTTCATGGGGGCGAGAGGGATGTTCTTAGCCCCCTGGACTCTTGAATTTAATCCCAGAGCCGAGATCACCGTAGCCCCTGTTTGGGTTAGGCTGCCTCATCTTCCCTTGCATCTCTAGGGGAAAAGTTCTCTGGAGGACATCGACAATAATCTAGGGCGTTTCCTGGACAGTGTGGAGCCAAAAGGGGATCAATATACCTGTGCTCGAATTTGTGTGGAGGTTAACCTCGAGGAAGGCCTTCCGGAAGCCATTAATCTCTCCCTGGGGGAATGGTTCCATATCCAAGAGCTGGACTATGAGAAGATTCCTTTTAAGTGCCTCCGGTGCCATGCTTACGGTAATTTCGCAAAAAGCTACCCCAAAGCCTCTGAGGTGTTGGGACCAGTCAAAGAAGATGATTTTCAGCTAGTATCTAACCGATGAAGGTATCCAAGGTGAAAGGATCCACTACCCCAGGCTCAGAAGGCCACTCATTCAGCAGAGGCAACTCTAGAAAATAAAAACAGCTTTGATGCGTTGAAGGAAGACGAAGCCCTAGATCCAGAAACAACAGCAGTTAATGGAAATCCTCCAGCAGATGAAATCCTTTCGGACTCCACCCCCCCAGAGTCAGTAGCATCAAGAGAAGTTCGGGCCTCAGATCCGAAGCCCCCTGCCCCTGCAGGTCTGGTTTTTTCAGTCCTCTCTAGTGGCTCTGTGGAAACTTCTGAAACTGAAGACATTTCAGTTCCATCTCCACCCCTTACTCGAGGGCGAAAGACCAACAAAGAACGCAAAGAAAAGGTGGTGGCCTCCAACATTTCTTTAGGTTCTCAGAAAAAGCTGGATCCTTTTTTTAAGGGGAAAATTTCATCCTCCACGGTTTAATGCTTTGCTTCTGTCTTCTACTGTGCTCACAGTTTGTGAGCATTTACTCATGTATGCATTTTTTGTCATTTTCTCGAATTAGCTCAAGAAGCAAATGGGAATGGACTCCCAAGACATTCACAATAAGGTTGGCAGCACTGTTAGAGGTCACCAACCTTCTTCAGATTTGTAACTTTCTGATTTTGGCTTGCCAGAAAGCTGCTTAATACAGCCTAACCATTCTCGTCAAAAAAAAATAAAAAAATTATACACACCTTTCCACCAACACTAATGGACTCAATAGCCATCGGTAGGATCAAAGACAGATGGAGTTTCCTGCAAAAAAAAATTCATCTGATTAGTGATGGATTCATCAGTGTTGTATGAAACTCATCTGAAACAAGACATGGGATATGGAAAAGGGCCAATGCCAATGAAGCTTTCCTTAGGAAAGAAAAGTTTTTCAAAGACGAGAGTGAATGAATCTGGACCGTACAAAATATTCAATTCACTCCTCGTCCATTTCATATGTTTTTATGAATTTCATGCCACATCACATGTCAACAAACCCTGAAATAATAGATAGCTAACATGCCACTTGCTTCATTTTATGTGCCACATTAGACATCTAGTCATCAAGACACGTTTGATTTCTATGTCATCATATGACATCATGGATAAGCGAGTCAAAACAGAAAAGTTTGAAAAAGCATCTGTTAAAAAATTTCCATGGTATAATCTAAGCCATCCAATCACAAGCATGGACAGATATTGACGGTTGGTCCTCCCTCATAAACTGTACTGAAAATGCCATGTTTCTCGCAAGTGCAAAAAATGTCTAAAAGTCATTGATGAGAGAAAAATTGATTTTCATATTTTTGTTATAAATTTTGATCCCAATTTTTTTTTAAGGTGTTCCTTATATAATTGGAAATGTATCATCGATATATAGAACTTTGTAGTTATATGTTTTCTATTATTATGTATCATGTGTTTACGAATTTTTGAAATAAAACTATGACATGTAAAATTCTTATGGTATTTTCACGATAACTTTTGACTTTGATCACCGTTTTGAGAATACCATATATCATTGGAAAGGTATCATCTAGATATGAAACTTTTTTTAATATGTTTTTATTGATTTGGCATGGTCTGTTTCGAGTTTAGAAAATAATCCAAATCAGGCTCAGGGAAGTGACTTGAATATTTTGTTTGAAGATCAATAAAAAAATTGATCTGATAAGTTTGTTACAAAAAAAAAAAAAAATATTCCTAATATAAATATGTTATGATCCAAGTACATAAAAGGGGAATAATTTTAACATGGTAGAATAATTTCAATATCACATGTTGCAAAATGGTATATTTTCGTCCACTAACAAACACAAACATGATAATAGAGTTGGAAGAATTGGTGGCATGGTGCATAAACATTCCAATTTAGAACTGATTGATTACTAAAGATTGAAGAACGACTCAGCTAGAGTTAATTGTGCCTAAAATAAAATCAAATCAAATCAAATTAAAGATGCATGCATAAGGTTGGTAAAGAAAGAACAATGAATTGAATTATTTAATCAAGGAAATATTTATGATGTTGAGCATGCATGAATTGAAGTCGACAGTTAATTGAAGATGTGGCTAAATGTATGTATTTTAACATGGATGATTTATCAATACTTTTGTTCATTGAAGATTCAAATTACATGAGGAGATTGTATGACTTTTAATAAATTCAATTTCATTTTTATTCCATAAATAAATTAGTTTTTTATGTTATAAATAAAGAGATTGCCTTCTTAGAAAGGGTCTTTTATCTCTGGAACTATTTAAAGATATTTTCGATCTATGGAGGGATTTCAAGTGGATTGTAACCGAATAATTATTTCAAGACTAAATTCAAAAACTCTTTGGAGTCAAGACATTATGGTTTGTTGAATCTTTGTGTGTTTATTCATTATTTTTGAATATTATACAATTGATTAAATAATACAAGAATCTAGTAATAATTTCAATACTTTTAAGCTATCTTAGTTGGTTGAATGAATTGTTGGATACTTTCGGTAAACTATTCTTTGTTTTATTAGTTGATCTTATTTTTATGTTATTTGGGATATGGTTGAATTATTTTATAAAATCTCGCAATTAAATTTTATTTGCTTTTGGTATTAATTAGTTATTGTTTCCTTGATATTATCTAATGAGTAATATATTCTAAGTGGAATTATTCTTCAAGAATCTAAAGTCTCAGAAAGTTTTCAATGACTATTGTTGCAGGTTATACTTAACACAGATTTCTCCAAATTCTTTATTTTCCTCCTTGCAGTAGATAGACTTAAGACAACAAAAAAATAAAAACAATGAATTCTAGTAACTTTTAAATCCCATCAAAACTTTACAGACTATAAATCCGGAGAATCACAATACTTTAAAAAAAAACGAGTCTAATTGGGCCTCATATTTAGGTTTGATTCTTACTATTGATACAAAAGGAATTCAAACCCCTCAACACCCATCATGCTACATTGATACAAATATGAATGATATCCATATGGGTTGCAACTTAGCTATAGAAACCAAAAAACCTTAATGATTCTACAAGTTTATTTAACAAGAATGTTCATAATTCCACAATATCATTTATAACACTTCTATATGGTTGGCTACCTGACTATCAATAGTATGGAGGTGATAATTTATTACAGGGGTTTATTTGTCATAAAATTACCATCCTTCAACTTTCCTTTTTCCTAATTTTTAGTCCCTTTCCATTTATCAGTAACCCAGTATTAGCCCATTTTTATTCCCATATGGGGGATCTAGGCCCAAAATGTTTTCCAATGAATTTGTATAGTATTTCATTTGAATCACTTACTAAACATTTGAAAGAAGAATGTGTTTGTGTTTATCTTTATTTTCAAGGTGCAACATGCTCAACCAATTTTTCCATCGATCCATGACATCCTCGTATGATGCTTGTTTTCCTAAAGGTATCATGGTTGAGAAGATAACATAGTTGGAACACCACATTGTGAATCTAGAAACTAATTTTCTTATTAAATTTGTATATTTATAGAAGGGGGAAATATAATAAAACATGCCCAATAATCAAGTGAGTAGTGATTAGAAGATGTCCAAGAATCCACTTGAAGAATAAATTAATTTTCCTAGTTACCAACTCATCCATGGTTGAGGGGAAGAGTTATAATAACCTAGATGGTGAATGAAGAGGGATCAACCAAATAATTAATTCTTGGTGATGTCCCTAGGAATAGAAGCAATAATACTACAATATCCTTGGATTCTTACTTTACTTTGTCAACCCATTGTTCATACAAACGTAAGAGGTGATGTGCAATGTATATGAAGTGTGCATTGACATTAGTATAGGTTTGAGACTAATAAAATATTGGAATGCATGAGGTGGTCCAAGGAATTGAAATATCAAGAAGAACTATAAAATACTACTTGAAGAAAAAACACACACCAACTTGAAAGGACAATTTATCTAGATTTCATAAAATGAATTTAGTCTAATGGAAAAAAATAAAGCATGATAAACTATAAATACCAAACTGAAAAGAAGAAGATGAATTCATTCTAGTGTATGGAAAAACTACAATTAAAGAAAAAGAAAACTAATGCATGAACTAATCAAACTATTTTATGCCTAACCCTTTGATCAATACAAAGCCATATCTCTTCCTAATGTTCATTTTTTTCTTATGAAAATAAGATTAAGATAAACTAAAATCTAGAACTAAATTAGTTTTACATCAGCTTTCTATAGTAACTATATAGTTTCTACAGGAACTATGCAGTTTCTATAGGAAACTCGTACATGAAGCCAAAATGAGGCCTAGAAAGATAGTGTAAGTCTTCTAAAGCATCAACATAGCTAGACTATAACAACATGGAATATATATGAGGTCATTGGCCTAGGGAAGGAACCAAAGAGTTTTCAAATAGGGCATTGAACCTTTCTATAGGATCTTTGTTGTAATCAACCAATTAATGATAGTCTGATAGAAAACATAGTTAATCATGCAAGACTACTTTAAGCTTAAAAATGAATGGAATGATAACTAATCATTGTCTTAACATGCATACAAATTAAAGAAATTGCAATAGGTTCCTTGAGCCATATTGAGTGTGCCCTACCAAAGAAGCACAATGAACCTTCAGAAAACTATAATAATATGAAATTAATACCATCTTTATTCCATTAAAATCAGTGGTAAATTAAGAGGAAAAAGGATCTAAGTCTTCAACAAAACCCTTTAGAACAAAGTCTTAATACAATATTGTCGAAAATATATCTTCTTCTCTCCTATTCTAGAGGTCGACACATAGTCTTGAGAGTTTGACCTGCCTAGCTTATATTAAGGAGAGAAGTGGGGAAATAAGGAATCTCATCTAAATACATATGTATCTTGAACAACTTTTATCAAGAGTGTGTATTAATGAACAAGGAGTGCTCTATAGGTAGGTGGGGACAATGCCCCTTGATTCTTGGCTGGAAGCACTTTGAGGAAGACAAAGTCCCCTATCTTTAGGATTTTTCTGCATTTGACTCATAAAGATTGACCTTCTTGGTGATAAACACATGATTTGGCATAGATATTAGAGAGAAAAGGCATAATATACAAAAAACAATCACCTAAAAATACACTTACTAAGAAACATTCAAAAATATCTATGACTTAGTATTAATTATCGTCAAAAACAAATATTATTTGATATTATGGTGGGAAAATGTGCCTCAAATGAGCCTTTTGGATAGGAAATAATTGGGCTCATCATCACCCCCCAACTGAAAATTTTCACACCCTTTGTGCAACAAAATTTGGTTCCTCAACTCTCATTAGTGTTGTTGCTATCCACTAGGATTCTGACCACTACTAGGTTGTTTCCATATAACTTGTTGTTGTTTGTTCAATAACCTATTGTTAATCAACACCTTGATATCGCCCATTAACCTGTTGTCGATCAACACCTTGTTGTTGTTCATTAACTTTCTACTGATCACTGAATTCTTGCATCATATTCCAGGACACATACCTTATGATGACTTGTTTCCCATGATATCCCTTGTTTTTCACAATCCTATCCCACTCTTATTTGTACTTTTCTATGATGATTTTATCCATAGGTTATACATGGAGAAGGAGTGGGGTGTTAATATTCAACCATATCCATTTAGTTTTCATATTCCTTAAGGCCTCTTTGTACCAACGTGCCTTTAGGAAGGAAAGTTGCAAGGTACTGGGAGAGTGACTCTCTCTAATTCTCAAACCATGAGGTAAGGAGCACCACCTTCTATGGAAACCTTTTATTTCCTCTTCTCCCAACAATATTAATGATTCATCTAAGTGAGCCATTCCTTCTCTTTTCTTGGTTATCCAACCTAGGGATAAATATTTATCCAAAGAGAGGTTGTGGTGGTTGTTTATAATGCCCCCATATATAGCTTCCTTATCTCTAATCCACAAGGGTTTTTAAAGTTATTCTTCCTTATACTTATTGAATTCCTCTTCCCTCATTTCTTCATGCCTTAGCCATGATAAAAAGGGAATCAATTGGATATCCCTCACATATGGATTGCGATTCCATTTGTAGGAGTTTGGTAAGATGAGGTTATGTAGGTAGAATTCACATAGTGTGGGTCTTTCCTCCATGTTACATCCCTGAAATGAGTCCAAGAAATCCTTGGGAGTGTCAAGGTTAAATTTTACCAATTTAGACTAGTGTTTAATATGATTCTTATTCCACTCCTCCTTTAGGAAAAGTGTATATGTCCTAGCAGTTGGTATGCATTCTAGAATATCTACAAACACTTTAGCTATGGTTTTGAATGCAACCTCCATGATTTCTTCTTGTTCATTCTTGTCATGCATTACTCTTTTTTCCTAGTTTAATTGTTGCTACAACTTCTTGTTTTCCGCTTTCAATTTCTAGTTGTATTCTATTTTTTTGCATTGTCATAATATGAAACTTTTCCTGTATAAGATAGAGATTCTTCTTGAACTCTTAATAGGTCTCTTATTTATGTTTTCCCTTTCTTATATTATTCCATTATTTTCCATTTGATGACATCAAATTTGGACTTCTCGAATTCTAACAAGGTTGCATAGAGGAGCTTCTCTACATGGGTTTTTGTCTTGGAGGTCCATTTAATAGGGAGTCATTTTTATTATTTTACTATTGTCTTCTCTTGAGGTTCCTTCCCTTTTTGTTATTTTGATACTTCTAGACTAGAAGAATCCTTGAACTCTTGTACTTGGGATGTAATGGTTAGTGGAGTGGCTAATATTTGGGTTTTCTTCTTTTGACCCCTTTTAGATCTTCTCCTTCTAGGTTGCACCCATTTTGCACTAGTGATTTTTAGAGGGATAACATAGGTTGCCCCTAGGGAAATTAGAGAATCAACCACTTCCTTGTATTTTTCATCTATTTTCTTCTTTTTGTCCTTATTTTGTTGTTTTGATCATTTGGGCTTAGTTATTCTTTTAGGTTCTTCCCCATTTTTCCTATCCTCTTCACTCAATGTTTCTTGTGTCTCTTCAAATGCCTCTAGATCCATATTTATCAAATCTTCCCACAAATTTGGTTTCCTTGAAACTCTTGAGGGCATATGAAACTATTAGTTTTATCAACCCATGGTGTGCTAAAAAATCTTGTTTTCCTTTATTTACTTTTATGATCATTCCTTTTAATGACTCGATAAGGAAGTAAGGAATTCTCAAGTTCTTGTGTGCTTCATGATTTGAAAGGTGTCTGAGATGGTGTAGTAATATGAAGTGGTAAGAATATACCTGTAAGATCCCGCTCTGGTGCACTGAGCGAACTTATTCTTTGAGGACACTTGCTCACAAGTGATCCAGATTATTATGCTATTAAAACTTTTGATTTTGATTATGAGGCGTTATGGGTTGTTGACATGTTGTTTTACTGTATTGACATAGACAGGTGCTATTGACTCAGTTTACTGAGTATGCAGGATTTTGGACCTCGAGGATGCAGAGGCATCGATTGAACCCCTTGGACTCTAGATTGAGTCAGGGAGTGTACCATTGGGGTTTGATACTTTTACTGTGATATTAGTGCATCTAATTAGATGATATGATACGGATATGTTCTGACATGATTTGTTGATGATGCAGCCTGACGATAGCTTGTCGACCAAACGCACATGTGCAGTAAAGGGGTCATGCATGACTACCAAAGATGTTGAGGGAGAGGTGTGGATAGCAGCCCTGCCACAACCTACTGGCACTCCTTCCATGGCGCGAACTATAGGTTAATGATTACCTAGTTTGAGATGACCCACGATGCCATGAGGGAAAACTGCGACAGTCACTCACGATGATTCTAAGGGGTGCGCAATAAGGTGGGGGCCTTATTCCTTAGAGGCCCTTAGTCTCTCACAAGTTCACCTGGCAGAGTATTGACTCCAGGGGTTATTGATGTCTACCAAGTCAGTCAAGAGGTGAGTGGCACCCTTGGAGCACGTAGTGGGTCCTGAAGGGCACGTCGTGCAAGGGAACATATGAGGCGAGTGGCACCCTTGGAGCACCTGGTGCATCCTGAAGGGCATGTCGTGTTGTTGAGGATAGAGGAATGAACCTAGATGGCCTTAGTAGGAATAACATTTTAAGTATTTTTTTAAAAACAAATTTCCTAATTAAATGTCACCCAGTACAAAAATTTAAGGTCTAAGTCTAAATTACACTAGTGGTAAAATTTTGTCTTTCTATATAAAAAAATAAAAACAACATAAATGATAATTATGATCTTCGTTAAATCTTGTAACACGAAGGGAGTAAGAAATTTAATTTATTCATAAAAAAAATTGTTGAAATAAAATTTAAAATGGGAATTAACAGTTTTATTATTTTTTTAAATTATATTAAATAAAGATAAAAGGGAAAAAGGGTTAAATTCCACACTTGCCTTTTTGAGTTCTAATTAAAAAGGGGAAAGAGGGAAAATCTAAAATTTTAGGAAACTAGGAAAAAAGGTAAACATAAAAAGGGAAAAGGGGGAACATAAGGGAAAAAGCGAAAGGTCAAACTTAGTAAAACATCTACCCTTTAAGAGATTTATAATTTAAACTGAACTAACAATTTAATAAAAGGGAAACTTATTAAAACCTGTAAGAGAATTTGGGAACACCTATGAGTGATTCTAGGAGTAACTCTAGGTGGGTGAGGGAAATAAACATAATTAATTAATTAAAGAATTTAATTTATAGAGGAATGAAGGGGATGGGTGACACTTGTATGGGAGGAATTTTTAAGAATTTAATTCTAAAAACTTAACTAAAAGAGAATTTTTGGAAAGTAAGGAACCACGAAACTCTATATAATGAAGGGAGGTGATGGAGGTTGGATCATCTTCTGGTTGCGTAATGTTATGTTGTAGAAATATCTACTTGAATGACTTAACCTGTGGGAGTTGGGATACCCATCTTGGTGAGGAGTGGTAGCTCAACCTTGCAAGGCGAGATGGGAGCTAGTCGAAATCTCTGGATAGTGAGTGTGTGGCCCATTTGTTTCTCGGGGGGTTAAGAGGGAAGAAGAGTACCCCTAGCATTGTCTAGGAGGTACCGATGAAGTCTCGCCAGTCATCAAGTAGGAGTTGCACAGAGCGCACGAACATCACACAGAGTGGGCGATCAGGAAATGATATGCTCTTTTCATTTTGTATAGTAGATGATGTAGGTTTTATGCTTGGATATGCATGTTGATTAGGTAAGTAAATTGATTTTTCAGATTGATGACTGAAACTTTTCTTATCCTAGCTCAATGGTTGTTGTCTCCCATGGCTTCCTTTCCGTGCATGTCTTGACCACCTTGCTGTGATGATTGTGACCTCCATGGTTGTTTATCCTTCGTACCTAGCTCACGAGTCCTCGCCTGAGCAGTCAGCCAGGAGCCTGATCTACTCTCATCGCCTTGGCATTAAAATACCTATGGATCTCAACGCCCTTCTTTTTTGTGCGAGGATGATGAAGCGAAGGATGAACCTGTAAGTCGTCTACCTCTGTTTCTGCCCAGCCGTCTAACCCTGTGATCATTCTTGTTCAAGTGAGCCTTACGCCTTGTTGCGTCAATTACCTCTGAGGTGGTTTTCCTCCTACCACAAACCTCTTTTTATTTATGTGTTCAATCTCTGCATTTTAATGAAACGATCTCTGCGTTTTTAATTAAATGTCATCGGTAATTTTAATGATTTTCCTGACAAATTTCTATGTGGTGGTTATACTTTAGGTCTACCCTTACTGTGAAAAAATTTCACCTTCCGTTTTCACACCTTTGGCCAACGATTTTACCCTGGCACCTTACTTGAATCGATTGGCAGTTTTGAGGTATTTTGACTACGTTTTTATTTATTTCTCCATGTTGCTAAGTTTTAATTTTTCTCTGCGTTTATCCTCTGTAATTATTACCTTTAATGACGAAACTTACCCTGCTATTCCACCCTCTATTATACCTTTATTGACTGCGATTCTCCCTTTTAATGGTTGCGATTTTCGAGATTAAACTCAGCCCTTATGTTAAAACTTCGCAAATTCCTTTCCCCCTTGGACTGGGTTCGATGGTTTCATTGTGGACAAAAATTTTGACAGCATTTTATAATAGAGTGATTTCTCATATCAATAAGAATTTTCTCCTGCGGTCTTACCAGTGCACTTTAATTTATTTTAGGAAAAATTTTATCTCACCTTTTTGCCCATTCAACGACAGATTTTGAATCATTGGGTCTGCGTTAAACCTTTATTTACACAAGGATTTTTTGAACTGTGGCAGTGTTTTTAATTTAATTACGGTTCCCCTCTGCAACCTTACCTTGGCAATGATTTCATTGTTAATTGTCTGCCCATTTCGAGACATAAATTTTACCACATATCAGACAAAGAATACCTTAATTTAGATGGAAATTTGCCCCTTTTGTTGACCATGCTCTTCCTGGAAAATGTGACTGAGATTGCATTAAAATTTTACTATTGTTGCCCTTATTACCTGGCATTGGGCCTGTAGCTAAAAACTGCCACTGTCATTTGTCAGGATGAAAAGCATTGCTTGATTCCTGCAATGTTCATTTTCTTGAATATCACATGCTTCCCATTTTAATGACGCCATTCAATTTTGGCAGTTTACCTTTTTACTGTCCAGGGCCTAAATAAGTTCTAAAAATATGGATGTACCAGAAAGGATGAATGATACAACTCTGTCAAAAATGAAATTGTATATTTTTCTAGAATTCTTATATTTTATTTATTGATAATGATGCATTGGAAAAATAAGATGTTAAATATGATTCAATGTAGTGTAGATTTATTTCTATCTAAACCATATGCTATAATGATTTTTTCATGATTATAAATGGATATATGTGTTTAAATAAGTGTTCAATGGTTCTTAGCTTCAACTGAATATGTTAGAGCACTATATTGTGGCTCCTTAGCCACCCTTTGACTAGTTCAATCCCATAGGCATAGGCCTCTACCTATAAAACCAAAAGAATGATTTGTTGGAAATGTTGGGTTATATATACAATATTAATATTTTTGTGCTAAAAACCTCCTACAACAATACAATGATTGTCCAAGATATTATGTGAAGGAAGATAAAGTAGAGTGGTTAAAAAAAGGGAACCCTAATTTAAAATAGATCAAAACATATGGTTATCTTTATTGATATGCCCAAAGGTATTATATGGTTTTCTAGTGGGTCCATAAATGCTAACTACCAATGTAAAGAAAAATAAATTGAATCTGCACAAGGTGAGGAAGAAACGACAGAGGATGGACATGCATTTATATCGAAGGATAAAAGTAGGAACTAACTATATCTACATAGTGTTGGAAAACTAGGAGAATGTCCTTAAGGGCTATGCATTGGTATGATGGAATCCTTCTCATGTTTTTCTACATTTAAGATGCATTTATTTGGATGTGTCCCCTTATATTCTACATGGGTTCCTATTGTTTTGAATAAAACTATCTCATCTTTCCTCCTGATAACTATAAAATGGTGTTGAGGTGGGGAAATCAGTGCCTAGTCTCTTGGTGTGGATCTACCCTTTAAAAATGACCTATATATTTCAATGTTGGATAAATTTGGAAGTGTTTTTCTTAAAAAAGGGTTGTTTCATATGTGAAGCGGAGAGGCTACAATTGCACATAAACATATGAAATACCTTATTCCATATAGTGAGTGAAAAATACTTTAAGATTGTTTATATGATTATTCAAGTAAATATCTAGTTGGACGGAGATGTGGATTAATATAGAATTGTCCATTTAGGTGGTAATAATATTAAAAATTAGTAAGGAGAAGAAAGACTAGATTGCAAACCTTAGACTTGCTAAATTAGAGATGTAATTGATGTTAGTTGGATTTATAGATATTGCCTAACTGGAACTCAGGCTCGCTAAATTTGAGTCGTAATTCATGTCAAGTTCGATTGGTAACTTGTTGACTAATGGAAATTTAGATTGGTTAATTGATCTGTAATTAACGCCAATTTAACCCATAGATATTGACCTTTCAACCTTGATTAATGGTTGGTTGTTGACGAAGTCATTTTTAGCTTTTGCTTCCCTTGGAGGGTGTCATTGTTCATTATAAATAATGTTTGTACTTGGTTTTGCAAACATTTAATGTGCTTGGTTTTCTCACTGTAAGGGATTCTAGTTACTTGTGTAATAAATTTTGGGTGCGTGGGGTTGTTAGGATGATTGTCCTCAGCTTAGTAGGCTTGGTCTGCTTGTGTCGGGCGAGATGTAGACACCTCTTTGTTCCTTAGAATAGTCACCAGCCTTAAGACCTTAAATGGTCAAAATCGATGGGAACCTAGGCTTGAGAGTTGCTTATGTGTCCTGGAGGTCCTAACCATTGCAGGGTAGGACGGGCGGGTAGTCATTCTTATTCTTCGTCGGTTGATTGTTGTACATTTCTTCCAGGTGCTTGATGTGCTTTTATGTTAGGTCATTATGTTGTTGTTGAGTGAGTTTCATGCGGTGTGTTCATCATCATGTTGTGATGTTGAGTATAATGTCATTATTACATTCCTACACACACACACACACACAAAGGGAAAAAAAAGAGAAATTTAAGGGTGATTTTACCAGTTGTACATCGTAGGAGTCATACCAGATGGGATGTGACAATACCACACTCATTATTCTCTCATGTGTGTTGTACTTAATGATGTGATATGCCACTTCTGGCCAAGGATGAAGGAGGATTTCCCTTTTAATACCATTTTTTTCCTCATTAGGTTTCTCATTTGGGACGAAGAATTCCTTTTTAGCATTAATGGTTTCTTCCCTCTCCTGTTTATCCCAAGGGATACCCATGGGAAAATTAGATACCCTATTGATGGAGGCTTCATTGATTATGATTATCAGTCCCCTTAATGTGGACACATACTCCCACTCTTATATATTATGGAAATTTAAAGAAAATTATATGTCTACTTTATCATCATGCCCTCTAACGCTTTCAAAACATCCCAACCAATTACATATCTAAAAAATTTCCAATATATTTTAATTATCATAAAACCTAAAAGGTTTTGTTAGTTCCCTCTTCTTAAAACCAACTCCCGTGGTTGATGTTGAAAAGGGAAATTACCAAGGATGGTCTCAGGGAAAAAGTCTTTGAAGAGAGAGAATGGGGAAAAAGATTGGTTATTGTTTTTTGTATGGGAGCTTGTTCAGAAAATATGACAACTTGGGTTTTATTTAGGTAATTATGGTGGTTAGAAAATTTCTACAAGAATTTACTTAGGGAAAGAAGAAAAAATATGAGAGTTCTTTAGAAATTTGGTCAATATAGTCTTTCTGCAACCATTCTTGTAGGAAATGTGAAAACATATTTCTATAGGAACTGTGTAAGTCAATTTTTTACAGGATCATGTGTAACGACCCCTCTGTTACGATAGAAAACAATGATGTATAATATGTATTGTTTTTAAGCATTAGTAAATTAATGACAACACATAATTCATAGCAATGCACAGTCACCACGACATCATAATTAAAATCATTACAATAGATATGTCACCAAAATAAATAATGACACAAAGCCAACACACTAACATAAATAATGGGGACAGATGTTCAATGCATCCACATAAATAGTGACACAGTTCAACACATCACAATCATTCGAAGAAAAATATAGATAGTGATCAACCAGACACTGAATATCAAAATAACTACCTTCCCAACCTATCCTTCATGGTTAGGACCTACAGGACACATAAGCAACGTTGAAGCCCATGATTCATTCAATTGATTTTGACCACTTAAGGTTTTAGGGATGGTGATTTTTTCTGAGGAACAAGGAGGTATCTAAATCCCACTAATACAATCAAACTGAAAATCAACTAGATCAATCAACCAATATTAATCATCATTTAATCATGGTGTAAGAGTAATCACCAACTTATTTGTAGATTTTAACCTTGTACAATATTTACTGCAAACAGATTTTTAGTAAAAGAACAAAAAATATACAATGGAAAATACAAACATTACAGAGAGATTTTTCCCCTGGAAACCCAAACCGGGAAAACCAACATATTCTATATTCATTCTTTGTATTACATTGTTTACAATACAATATACATATAGGAGACAATGACATCCAAAACCTTAACCCAATGACCTGAATTAGTCAACAACCCTAATTCCTTAACCAAAAATAGAAAACCATTGGCAAAGAAACCATGTGCTAAAAAACCACCTAAATATGTGACACGTTTCTCAAGGAAGAAATTTTTTCCTCGTGCAAATAATTTAACACATACCCAACATTATTTTCATTGTGTGAGAGTAATGTAATTACATAACTCATCATACATCAACATTAATTTCAAAACGCAAGATTAAGAAAATTCATAACCGATCATACATCAACATTTAATACATGGTGCAAAGGAAGTTAATGAGTCAATCATTTATTCATTAACATTATTCCAATGCGCAAGAGATCTAATCACTTAATCATTTTCAGGAAACAATGAGCATAAATGAGAACAATGACATTTCATGAGAATGATAATTCTAGAGTAGAAATGTAACTTAATCTCATAGATTTCAATACACCTTTTCCTATCTAAGAATGTCTTATAGGATCATATGAGGAAGGCTAATATTATACATTCATTTTAAAAACCAAAGAAGATCAATCTTCTTAAACAATCCATTAATTTAGCATCACTATTACATTAAGTATCCCCCTTATAACCATTCAACCACTAATTTAATCCATCAATCATATTAATAAAATGCGATTGAGTAAGAACATAAGGGTTTAGGGATTAAAAACTATGCAAGCATAAGTAACAGTCCATTACTAGGTGGAGACCTATTGCGCTCATATTTAGAATCCTTGCCTAAGTTAAGCTCCAATACTATATATAACAACAAATCTTTAAATTCCAACCACACCTTATTCAACACTAATCATAATTATGGACATTTATGTCAATAACATGGAATAGGCTAAGGTCCTTCAAACATAAAATCAGTAGCTTTTATTAATCAAGTTTAACTCCTATTTTTACAAACCTTTTAACCTAGTTTATTATAAAATCCTTATGTCACCAATTGTACCACAACACCCTATGTTATAATTATACCACAATGCCTTATATAAATTCCTTCTTAAAATTTATATAATTAATACAGATATAAGTGAATCTACAACTTTTTACAACCCAAGGAAGTAATATAATAATTTCTACATTCTGAATAAGAGTAAGGAGTCTCCCCATACAAACATTCGAAGTTGATGTTCGATTATAAATGTATATACCATCAAGACCGATTTTCACAATGAACAATCTTTATCATAAGAAATGGGAGGAAGTTTTTATAATACATGTTAATAATGATTGTATATTTAATTTATTAAACATTCACAATCACTGTTCACTCCGCACTATATATAGGGTGTTACATATGTATCGTCGATATCATCATGGATATCTTTTCCCAATAAACCATCAAACTTCAACATTTAATACATTACATCATAAATTAATGTGTACATAACTCTCTAAATCATATGCTTACTCAATTCTTCATCGATGCTATCAAGGATATCACATATCGGGTGTCAAGGAAGCACTCCCACCAAGCTCCATGATAATAATCGAGCACCAAGGGGAAACCCACAAGGGCCGGATCCATGCACTGCATATATGCGAAGGACTGTGAAGGGAGAAGGTCAGCGAGGAAAGGTATGTCATATACTCCCCAGTCTACACTAATCAAGACAGTCGCCAGGTAGCGTCTGCGCACCAGTAAAGGAGGAAGGCACATTTAGTCTACACAGATTTTGTCTAGACTGAGCGAGCAGAGAGAGGGCGCACGAGGAAACCCATTATCAATCCAGGAAATTATTATGGAGGGTACAAGGATGGCCCGAATTTATGTTAGTGCCAAAGAGTGAAGGGTGCACAAGGAAACCCATATCAGTCCAGAGAATGAGTAAGGAGGGCGCGATTGCTCTCGAAATTAGGTCGAGGAAGGAGAAGAAGAAGGGCGCACAGGCAACCCGAAGCTCTATCCAATAGTGAGCAAGGAGTGGGGCTCATTAGCTCTCGAAATTCGGTCAATGGAGGGGAGAAAATAAGGGCGCATAGGCAGCCTGAAGTTCTGTCCAGTAGTGAGATTTGGGGAGGGTGAAGGATAATCTAGTTCAACTTTTAAAAATACATCAAGTTCAGAAAGAAGGGCCGGGCCGGAACAACTGGCTCTAAATGCAGTTTGATCCAAGATATCACAATGCACCTTCGAGGCTAGGGACTAGCACGAAAAAAATTCCCTCTTCCACGCAAATGCGCATCAATCGGAAACATCAAACTACAATGAAAACAATCCCAATGATCAGGAAATTGTGAAATGAATTATTTCAAAGGGATCACCTTTTGTTGTGGTAGTTCACTTGGGTAAGAACAATAAGAATCAATCTAGAAGTTGTAGAGGAAATGCAATCTTGTTACCATATAAATTAACAAAAAATTACGTCGTAGAATCCAAGGGATAACAAGAAGACAGCGGAACTCCCCTATATTCAGATAAATAAAAATGAAGGGTGGTGATACTAGAAGGATTTTGTTCCACATTACACATCCGTCAATGACTTGAGAGCGTTCGAGATCAAGGTTCTTTTAATTACAATTACAAAACAAAACAAAAAAAAAAAATATATATATATATATATATATATATAACCCTAACTTATTACAATTCAATTTGAAAATGAGAATACCATCACCGACAAAGATGAGCTTGGAGATGTCCTTCGGCAACTCGCGATCTTGTTATCCTTTCACTTGCCAATCACAACCTTGACGATCTTGTTATTCTTCTGCTTGCCAAAAACAACCTCACCGGTACTCTCAGCTAACGCTAGGGGTACTCTTCTTCCCTCTTATCCCCCGAGACGCAAAGGGTCCAAGCACACACAACCATAAATCATCTAGCTCTGAGCTCGCCTAGCAAGGTAGAGCCACCACTCTCTCTCAATCTAAGTGTCCCATCTTTCACAAGCAAAAGGATTCAAAATTTATGCAGCATAATGAACATTGTGTTTTTTTTTCATCTTAGCCATTTGTTTTATAGAATTTCCTCATAACTCATCCCCACTTTCATAATTATTTCTCTTTTTATTTTAAATAATTGAGAACTATTTCCCCCTTACACTTTTCACCCTTTCCCCAATTTTCACAAGTAAATCCACATTTTATTTTAATAAAATTCAATTTCCCTCACCCTTCCTAAAAGCGCTCCTTAAATCACTCATAGTTATATCTTTATTCCCCTTATTTCCAATTAATGACCAACGTCTTTTTAAGACCGAGTTGAGTTAAAATAGAATTTTTCTCTAGTTAGACTAGTGTTAAATAGACTCTAGATAGCTTTCTATGCGCACACATTCTTTTATGTTCTATTCATTTCTTATGTTAAATTCCAATTAGGTATTTTCTGCACACATGTGTATTGTATTAATTCTTTAGAACTATTTCATTTTTCTTATTTTCTTGAATTGAATTACCTATTTCCTATGTTATTTAATTTCTATTTTAGTTTTAGTATTTTCACCAAGTTAAACTTAGGCTTAAATTTTAAATAGGCTTAGAATTCCAAATGGAGATTTAAAATTAATAATTTCGATCCTTATTTAATTAATTAAATCCAAAAGTGATTAAATAGTATACAAGGTTTGACTATTCACTCAAGGTTTTCTAGGACACCTAGATTCATTGACTCAACTTTTATTTCTGTGATGTGCCCTTCAAGACGCACTCTGTTCTCTAAGGGTTCCACTCTCCTTTGATTCAAATTTTTAATAGTGTGACATGCCCTTCAAGTTGTACTCTGTGCTCCAAGGGTGCCACTCACCTTTGACTCAAATTTTGAAATATGCTATGTGCCCTTCAAGACATGCTCTGTGCTCCAAGGGTGACACTTGCTTTTGACTAGTTTTGGTAGTTATCCAACCCTTGGAGTCAACACTCCATTCAGATGATCTTATGAGAGACTAAGGGATTATAAGGAATAAGGACCCTCCCTTGTTTTTCTCCCCTTAGAAATATTCGTGAGAGACTATCTCAGTCTTCCCTCGCGACATCGTGGATATCTCAAACTAGGTAATCGTTAACCTACAATTTGAGCCACGACGAGAGTGCTAGTAGCCTGGGTCACGGACTCTGCCACACCTCTCCCTCAATATTTTTTAAATGTGCATGGCCCTTTTACTCCTTATGTGAGTCAGATTAATAAGCATTTGTCATCCTATATTCATTAACAAAACATTATCAACGATCCATATACAATATCATAATATAATCCATCATATGTCACATATGCATAAATGAAATACTCAAACCAATACAACCCACTCCATGACTCAATCTGCAGTCCAAGGAGGTCCATTGATGCCATCGACATCTACACTCTGTCAATGTCTTGCACAGTCAGGGAAAACTCATCAATAACATATATTAATACACATATAACAAAAAACATAAAATCATAATCCATCAACATAATCATAATAATCCATAAGCGAAATAATAACCATGTATTATAACTGGATCACTTGCACGCAAGTGTCCTCAAGGAATAAGTCAATAACATGTGCTCGCAAGAGCAAGATGTTACATTGTGTAAGTCAGGATTCTACATGACGCATGGATTTTATTAAACAACCCATGTAAACCCTAGTAATGACCATAAGTTTGTAATCGACATAAATTTAAACCAAGGAAGAGAATATTTTAGAACTAGAGCTTGATTTCTTTGGCTATGAGGGCTTAATGGCTACCTATAGCAATTTTGTTCCTGGAACGACTTTTTAACTCATTGGTTAAATGCTTTGCTCTTCTTCCTAGCTTGCAAACTCGTCTCCTTTCTTAATTCATGCCTTGTAGACTTTAATGAATCTTGGAATGATCCACCACTTATCTCACTTATATTAATGTGTTAATTTAACCTTATCATGAATTATTTCCACCCCCTAATTGACGAGACGAGTGAACATCCTCATTCTTATCACCACATTAGAATTTTATATATGTTTTAACCATATAAAATAAGCATGCATATAATTACATGAGGATTAAAAAATGTTTAAGAAGGAAGATGATTTTGTTACCTATGTATGTATATGATCTATGTTTACAGGTTGTTGTAGGAATTACATGATCTATTGTTGGTCGTCATTCCTTTGTTGATGGTTGTCTTGATGATGTTAAGATCATTTTCTTGAGAATGGTGTTGAATAATTCCTTGTTGTTATGGATGCTGCAAATTTCCTTTTATAGAGAGAGATATCGAGTATCATGGATTTAATGTGTTCTACAGGATACTAAGTATCGTGCAGAACTGTAGCTTTTGTGTTTAATATTTTCTACAAGATACAGAGTATCATCTAGAAATTTGTTTTTGTTGTCCCCATACCTTCATTTGATGTAGAAATTGTTGAAGAAGTTTGTAATGTTGCTAATTCTAGCAATTATATTACTAGTGTTCGTCTTGTATCTTAAATTCTTGTTATTATTCGTGGAAATGATTATGTACATTGATCTTATAGAATCTTGTAGGATGCTCCTATAGAAATCTGTAGGATAACCGTGTAAGTTGCTTTTGTTGAAACAAATGGAGAAAAATGTAAAATGTTGAATATGGAAAGTGTTATTGATGAATGAGAAGAAGGAAAGATAAGAATTTATGAATGCAAATGATGGAAAGTTTTATGTATGGATGATGATATTGGAAGTGTAGATAAACCGAAAAGCTGCTTACTCCCATTTTTATTTGTTGTTGGCTCCTTTCTTATTTCATTCTTGTATAGATATTTGTTGAAAATGATGTCTTGGGTACATGCAAAAAAAAACATTAGTATTCTAAAATCTCCTTTTTTCTTTTTTATTTTATTTTATTTATTTATTTATTTTAAAGGAAGAGGTGCCATCGCAGTTTTTCACCAATTCCCTACCTCATCAAGCCTCAGGGTAGTTTTATTGTTCAATATATTTATTTATTCCTCGAATCTGAGACTACCTCTCTAACATAACGTATGAAGTTATTTAGAGCATGAACTACTGCTAAAAGTTCATTTTCTGTGACTATCTCTCCTGGATAACCAATCCTTGAAAATATGAACTTATACCCTGTAACATAATGTATGAACTTATTTAGAGCATGATCTACTGCTAAAAGTTCATTTTATGTAACAATGTAGTCTAGTTCTGCACCATCAAAATAATTAATTATGAAATATATGGCATAACGTTTTTTATCTTCATCTTGTCCTAATATTTTCCTACATATTTATTTGAGGCATCAATGTAAATGTGAAATGGAAGAGCTCAATTGGGACCTTGTAATACAAGAGAAGTTGAGAATTTTTGTTTTATGGGTTGAAATGCTTGTTGACAGTTTAGATTCCAACAATAATCTTCATCCTTGGATAGCAGTGTAAATAGGGGAGAAGCTATCTTATTGAAATCCTTAATGAACCTCTTGTAGTATCCTACATCTCCAAGAAAACTTATGATATCATTTAGTTTAAGAGGTTGATCTCTATGGTTTTGAAAAATGGATTTTCAGCATCAGGAGTGAACAAGTATGTCCATAATTCCATTTTATTTTTAGTGAAATTTTTAGATCCATTCTCATCGTTGATCCCTGCTATTTTCCCATGAGTTGGATATTGATTTTGCAGAAAAATTTCAAGGCAAGTGTCTTCATCAAGTGTACTATTAGATATAGTTGTGTTGATTGTGTAGACAAGATAGGAAATTTTTTGTTGAAAATTTAGTTGTCATTGATGTCAACCCTAGATGTAAACCCTAGAAGAATTCGAAGAGATGGGTGTATTTGGAGAATTCTCCAAAGTAGTCCCTTTATGGAATAACTATAAGCATGGCCCTCATGGGAATGCACTTTGAATAAGTCTACAAGAATCCCTGGCAATATAATTAAGTGGTTAAGAATCCCTATAGGTTTGGTCATCAATCTCGAGGTTGTTTAATGAACAATAGTGTGAAAGACATTATAAATGCATGCATAACCCTCATATATGGATAGTATTTGTCATGTTGTTTCCAATGGTAGGTGGTACGCCACGTGGTTACACAGGGTTGAGGAGATATTCCCTCTTGAAGATGGAATCCCCGAAGTATGGTTAAGAATCCCTAAACAATTGTAAAAAGAAGTGACAATTCGACCTCAAATTAATTAAAATAAGAAAATTTGTTGCAAACAAGAAGTTACGAGTCTACCACATTGCAGTGAATATTAAAATAAATATTAAGTATATTGTTGGTAAAGTTGGTCTCAATGAAATAATCATTAAAAAATAAATTGAATTTTAATTGGGTCAAGTCATCCCTAAAAAGAGGGTGCCAGATCTAGTATAAATAAGCCAGCTAAGAGTACATTTGTTACATAAAATCAAGTAATTTTTATCTTAGTTAAACAAGGAGTTTTGAGGCAAATTTCAGAGGGAAGATGAAGTGAAGAAGGATGAAATTTCAAGGGAGGACTAATTCTTGTGATGATGTGTTCTAAGGTATGTTATTTAAAGGCCATCTTACTGTTTTTGTTGTAACTATTTTTATAGAATGATTTTCATAGTGAAAGTTAGAGGTTGTTGAAAATACACATGATTGTACCTATGGTAAAAATTTTAGCTTCTAGGTTATTGTATTTTTGTAAATATTCTCTATGGAAGATAGGGTTTTTTATTAGTCGTGAAACTAGTCGCAAACAATTGTTTTGAGAAAAACAGTCATAACTTCTTCATAGAGGATCCAAATTCTATGACACAAATTACATTGGAAATGATACAGTCCGTGGTATGTTGTGTATGCATTTCATAACCATATATCACATATTTCACGTGCGGCATGCTCTACAAGTTCTCTCTTCATAATAGTCCAAAATTCAGCAAGGTCTTTCATTTTCACTATAACTCATGTTCATGGATGATTCAGGGAGTAAAACTTGGAGGAATTTTAGATAATATATTGAAGAATACTGGGTACAAGTTTTAGAGTTGTATTCATTATAGGTATAGAGATATCCTTGTTTAAAGTTAAGGTTTATGAATAATAAAAAAACTAGTCCCGTCAGACTGAGGTAAAGTTTGATGAAGCTATTATTATCTTGTTAATGAAGTTGAGAAAGGTCTGAAGGTATATTATCACATACACTAGGTTGGTACATGACTATAGGTATGCTTTATATGTGTTCTATTTTGATGGTTATGGTATATTCTTAAGGCATTTCTAGGATAGTTTGGCACATGCTTAAGGCATGCTTTTGGCATATGGTTTGAGGAGCATCTTGGATATTGTGAACATAGTTTGAGATGTACTTTGGTATGTGTTTACATGTTTGAGGAACATATTTTTACATGTTTGATGGATTTCATGGTACATATCTTAGTACATGGTTTACAGATGTTCTAACATCCCCGACCATCAACCCCACTACCAAGCAATGCTACTACATGGAAAAATTATCTTACTTATATAAATAACATGCATTAAATCAAATTAACACATTTAACTAAACAATACAGAGTAATCATAAGATTACTACTAACATACAAAAATAACTGAATTAACAGTAACTCATGATTGCAATGGAATACATGACAATATTGCAAGCATCACAGACATGCATTTTAATTGAAATTAAACACATGCATATACTTATCTTTGAAACTATAGTAACTTTGCCAACCACGTGCAAACCTTCCACGAACCTCCTAGCCTTAGACGACGTTGTTCATCATGATTTGCAGTAAGTCACCCATGAGCTGGGACCAAGCTCCACCCAGGGCAAAGGAATCCTAGACTAGGCTAAGGTTATAGGAAAACTGCACAATACAACCGAAAGGATTCTCTCCAAGACCCTTCTTACGCCCACTACTCATGGACTCTCATTCCCCACATGCATGTTCCACCCGAGAGTATACACCTTCACAAGCACAGTCCATCGGTGCTTCACCTTCCTCTATGTGTCTCGACAACAGGATGGATCAGTAATTCTCAGAGCTTCGTATCTGGTGTTGGACTCTCTCTGGGAGAAAACCACTTCCTAGTAGAATTTCTCACCTAGAGAAAGATGCTCATATGCATGAAAACCTGCCTCTTCTACCACGAGCCTAACAACCTGGTTCTTCAACCAGTTTTCAACTCAATTCCTGCAAATTCAGGATAACAACAACAACAACAGCTTTTGGCTAACTCACGGGTGACAACAGCAATAGGAAAATTTGGTGTGGACGTCTAGAAAAATGGCAACAGGTCACTAAGACACATCACAGTTCGGGTAACACTGGTTTCAGGATGAGTGACAAGAAATCCACGCAGAGGTCAAACAAAGACTCGATGGTTCAAACAAAGGTGTATTGGATTCTCAAGAAAACATCACCGGCTTCAGGTCTCGGAGATGCATGAGGCATACAGAGATCAGAAGAGATTCTCAGTTTTAGACAGCCCACGACAGAATGGAGGATGAACCCCCATCAAGGCTCAATTCTTGGGTTAAATTGCATGTGCCTGGGCCGACACATGTCGCCCATGAAGCTACATCTACTCCATCAGCATCCATTCCCTTTTGCACACGTTCCCCCTTCCAGGAAATAAGGATAAAAACATACATTTCACATAGCTTTTGGAATAATAATAAATTATTATTCCCAAGGACTTAATCCCCTAAGCTTAACCCCTCTTCCAACCTTTAAGCCCCCTTTCCCTTACCCACTCTGTGGAATCTTAGTCCCCCATCACTCTTTCTTCATGGTCAGTCTATACACAGTGATGTTCATATATTATATTAATGATGTGCATAATTACATTTATGAAATCACGCTTCTGGCCTTAATACTTAGGCTCTCCGGCCTAATAAACACATAATCCCACCATTTTATCAATACTTGGCTCACCAACCTACAAAAAATGATTTAGAATTCATAAATATCATTACAACAGGGATCGTCCTTGGGGATGTTACAATCCCCTCTCCTTATTTTTGCACTGTCATCAGTGCAACTTTCACACAACATTAGCAAGATTTTCAAAATATTAAAAAAGATGTGGGTATTTTGCCTGCATAGCATCCTCATGCTCCCATGTCATGTCCTCAGGACTGTACCAGTTCCACTAGACCTTTACAATCCCTATGGCTCGATTCTGTAGTTGTTTTCTTTTCCAGCCCAATATGCGCGCATGATGCACTTGGAGGACACCTTCTTGTTCCACCTGAATCAAATTCCAATCAATTACATGATTAGCATCGTGTATATATTTCTTAAGCAATGAAACATGAAACACATTATGTGCAGTCATGGATGGAGGTAATGCAAGCATATATGCAACTGGCCCAATCCTTTCTAGGATTTCAAATGGCCCACAAAATCTGGCTACCAACTTGGCGTAGTTTCCCAGCTTCAGGGAACTTCTATTGGCTTTCACTTTTAGGAAAACATGCTCTCCCACATTAAACTCTCGGTGGGTTCTTTTTTTATCAGCATAACGTTTCTACCTGTCTTGGGCAGCTTTCAAATTCTGCTTAATTTTTAGCACTTGTTCTTCCATTTCCTTGAGCAATTTTGCTCGAACTAGTGCCCTGTCAGTTGGATTATCCCAGCTTACTAGAGTATTTCACTTTCTTCCATAAATTTATTCAAATGGGCTCATCTTCAACGATGCTTGATACCCATTGTTGTAGGTGAATTCTAACAAGTGTAGGTAGTCTTCCCATTTAGATGGTTTGTCCATCACATACATCCTTAGTATGTCTTCTATCACTCAATTCACCCGCTCTGTTTGTCCATCAGACTCAGGATGATAAGCTATATTGAAGTTCAAATTTGTTCTGAACCCCTTTAATAACCCTTTCCAGAAGTTTGAGGTAAATTTCGGGTCTCTGTCAAACACAATTGTCTTGGGAATTCCATGCAATCGTGCCACTTCCTTCATAAAAATATCAGCAAAATCCGTTTCCTTGTGAGTAGTCTTTAACGAAATGAAATGGGAATATTTCGTAAGATTTTCCACTACCACCATGATTGAATCATGTTGCTTTCTGGTTCTGGGCAATCCCATGATGAGATCCATTGTCACCACTTCCCACCTCGACTCAGGAATGGGTAAAGGTTGCAAAAACCCTGATGGGTGTCTGTGCTCAGCTTTAACCTTCTGGCACTCCATACATCTAGCGATGTATTATTAAATCTCTTTCTTCATACCTAGCCAAAAGTAATGGCTCTTGACTGCTGCCACATTTTTCTGATATCTAGAGTGTCGTGCATAAACATTATTCATTTCATGCAAAATCGCAAGTTTCAAATCCTGTACATTAGGTACATAAATTTTGTTCTTGTAAAGAAGTATTCCATCAGTTTCCAATTTATAAATATCCACTTTCTGTGGCATCTTACCTTGTTGTATTTTTTCTACCAAATCCCTGTGCTGCAAACCTGTATTTGCAACCTCCAAAATTTTGGTTTTAATATCAGTCTGGTACATGCTAATGGTCGTAGCATGTAATTCATGGACTCTCCTGCTGAGTGCATCAATAACTTTATTTTATTTCCCTTTGATATGATTGATATCAAAATTGTACCCATAGAGAAACTCCAGCCACCTTCTCTGTCTAGCATTCAAGGTTGGATGACCAAACAAGTACTTCAGACCATTATGGTATGTTCTTAGTTCAAACCTCCTTTCCATGAGGTAATGTCTCCATTTATTTAGAGTGTGTACTATGGTTACCAACTCCAAATCATGAGTTGCATAGTTCCTTTCGTTCTCTTTCAACTTTCTGGATTCATAACAAATTATGAATCCATTCTGACTGAGGACTCGTCCCAGTCCTTCTTTGCATGCATCTATGCACACCACGAAATCATTATTTGGATCTATGATCCTCAAGATTGGAGCAATGGTTAACAGTTGCTTCATTTATTCAAAGCTTTTCTTACAATCTTTTGTCCACTAAAATTTCTTCTCCTTCCTTTGCAAGGAAGTGATAGGGTGAGATATCCTCGATAACCCTATTATAAACCTTCTATAATAACTAGCTAGACCCATAAAGGATCTGAATTCCATCATGTTCTTTAGCACTGAACATTATCTGATGGCCTCAATCTTCTCAGGATCTACATCTATCCCATCCTTTGAAATAGTATGCCCAAAGTAATGGATCTACTACTGATAAATCGAACACTTTCTGAACTTGGCATACAGTTGGTGCTCTCTTAGTACCTGCAACACCATCCTCAGATGTTTTTCATGCTCTTCCTCTGACTTGGAATACACCAGAATGTCATCCAGGAAGACTATGACAAACTTGTCTAGATAGTCCCTAAATACGCCATTCATCAGGCACATAAAAACATCGGGTGCATTTGACAACCCAAATGCCAACCCAAATGCCACCACTGTGAACTTGTAATGACCATACCTTGTTCTAAAAGATTTCTTGTTGATGTATTCATCCTTTATCCTTACTTGGTTATATCCCGACCTGAGGTCTATCTTCAAAAATATCTTCGCATCCTTCAACTGATCAAAGATATCATCGATCCTCAGTAGAGGATATTTGTTCTTTACAGTTACTTTGTTCAACTATCTAAAATCAATGCACAATCTCAGCGTCCAATCCTTCTTCTTCATGAACAGGACCGGGGCATCCCAAGGTGACACACTTGGGCATATATACCCCTTCTTCAGAAGCTCTTCAAGATGCAATTACATCTCCCTTAGCTGTGGCGTACTCATTCTGTAAGGATATTTTGACACTGAAGCTTCTCCAAGCATCAAGTTTACAGAGAAGTTAATATCTATTTTCGAAGGTAATTATGGTACCTCCTGGAATACATCTTCAAACTCCTTTAGTACCGCATGATCTCTAATTTTTTAGACCTCATCCTTAGATGCTTCCTCCACATGGGCAACAAATAATTGACGGCCTTTCCTGTAGCACTTCTTCGGCTGCATTGTTGAGGTTTCTCTAATAGCAACAACTCTGGGAATTCCTTGGACTATTTTCCAATTTCCTTCCTCATCCAGGCAAGTTAATGCCTTGTTACGAGAGTCCAATATGGCATGGTGCTAGTCCAGCCATTCGATCCCAATTAGACAGTCATAAGAACCTAAAGGCAAAAAATTCAATTCATCCTTTGTGCTCGGTCCATTCATTTCCACTAGACATGACTTAACTAACTCAATGACCTTCCTCTTGGTTCCTATAGCCAACTGTACTAACCAAGAATTTTCATGTTTTCTTCTCTACAAATGAAAACTTTCCACCACTCTAGGATCTATATAGCTATGTTTAGCCCCTGAATCAATTAAAATAGTAAATGGTTGGTTGTTAATCATACCTTCCACTTCAATCATGTGTGATTGAAATTCAGCTTGCTTTTTGTCCAGGGATGCATAGATCCTTGGAATTCTAGCGCCCGTGTCCTCCACTGTTTCAGCTTGTTGAACATTATGGACAACTCTCACTTTGCCATTTTTATGGGGAAAATATCTGTACTTATGGCTCCCCTGACAGTCCCAACAATAATTGGGCATTTTCCCCCTACCTCGATCATTCTCGACTCTCTAAACGATGGTTGTCCTTGAGGAGTATTTTTTAAAAAGGGTGGCTTCTTTCCCTTCTACCTTTTCTCTTTCCTGAACTTCCTCTGGTCATCCCAAGCCTTCCGAAAAGTAGGATTTTCTCTTTTCTGCTCATATAAGCATGTCGCTCTTCTTATCATTTCTTCCATAGTCTTAGGTTCATCATATTGAATCTTGTCCCCAATGGAAGGTGGCAATCCACTTAGATACCTCTGAATCTTGACAGTCTCATCCTTGATGAACGGAACATACTTCAACAATTGCAAAAAATTTCATTCATATTCATCAATTGTCATGCTTCCCAACTTGAGTTCAAAGAACTCTTTCATCTTTCTATCATACTATCTTCTAGTCAAGTATTTCTTCTTGAAATACCTCTTGAATTTCTTCCAAGTGATATCTTTCTCTCTGATGTGTTGTACCTGCACAAGATGATCCCACCACATGGATGCCTTTCCCTTGAGTTGATACATTGCAATTCTTCCTTCTGCATGAGAGGAATAATTCTGTAGTTGGAAATATTTCCTCATGCCAAGAAACCATGTTTCGACATCTTCCTCCTTCTTGTGTTCTCCATCAAACGTTTGAGGCTTAATCTTGTTCATTTCTCCTTTTAATTCATCCACTCCATATCTTTTGTGCTTTCTGGTAGGAGATGGGCTTGAACTACTGTGTGCCCTCATCTTGGAGTGACATTGGGAGTGATGATGGTGTTTACCAACACTCCTTGATCTTCTTCCCTCAGAAGTCAGGTGACTCCCTATTTTTCTTGAGTCTCTCTCCTGGTCCAACTTATTTTCTATTCTCTCCAAACTCTTTATCAACTTTAAGTTGAATTCACCTTATTTATCCTGATATTTCTTCTATCTTTTCAGTGAGTTTGGGCATCTTTCTGCAATTTTTCAATGATCTTCATCATGTACCCTTCCTTATCTATCTCTTCTCCATGCCCATTGGAGTTCGACCCTTCAAATCCCAAATGAACATCCATCCCTTTAGCTTCATTCTCTGAACTGGAAGCATTATGTGTCTCTTCCATTTATTTTGCACTTAGTGGAAATTCTACTCGGTTCTGGCACTCGCGAAATGTCTGCAAACAAAATATGCAGACAACCGGAATTTGTCAGGCCATTATTCCTTAAAAAATCCCACAACATTCATAAACAAATATGAATTAAGAAAATGTTCATATTTTATGAATTTTTCGAGCTTTGCTCGGCTCTGTAACAACCCTCGAGCTCTATCCCCTTCTCTCTTAATCCACAACCCACGTCATTGCGGGGCATGACCACTCGCTTAGAAAAAGGGGAGCTTCACGACTTCGCAATTCAAGAGGCTTCAAGGCCCTTCACAACAACTTCCTGAGTTCTGGACTAACGAACTCGCAACATAGCGTAGATCAATTGTCAACGTCTACCCAACATCCAATGGTTCACACTCACTGTGGAACATCAGGTGTCTGAGTTTCGGGACTTCGAGACTTCAGAAGATTTCACATCCGCACACCCCAAACACTTCCACGTCACCTTAGGTGACGTCATTACCTTAATCACTTAACATTTTCCGAATTGTGGGGGCATGCAATGGTGGTTTTGAAGTAACCCGCCTTTCATCCTGCAATTTTCCTAATACTGTCACGTAACGCTTTAAAAAAACAACGGTTTGGATTGCGGGACCGCATTGGATAATTATCTTATGTGCAACTTTGGTCCCCGCAATGCCTTCTGTCTGTTGATCTTGATGTATCGTGATCGACGCCACTGTGGGTCCTCCAAATTTTAACTATGTTATGTAACCTCAGACCCCACTAACCCTGCTCACATAGTATTCCACATGGTTGAATACTAGTGATGTCATCTGGCCCCACTGCATCTACTCTTTCGTTTCAGAAGATCGGGCTTCGAGAGTTTGTGCAACAACACATCCCATTTTCCCGACATCCGAACTCCCGAAATTACAATATTCCCTTCTTATTGATCCAATGGTCAACCTCTTTCCTCTATATCTATGGTGTAGATATCCCTTGAGACTTCAGGGTTTCAGGTTTTAGGCATTTATGCCTCTATGCACTCCCCTTCTCCCGATTGCCAAAATCCGAAGGGTTTCCAGGATAGCCCTCATGTACCTTCTACATATATGATAGTCATAATGAATTTCCTTTCTGTTCGAATGGATCCTATGGATCCCACACTCTAAGTGTTGAGCGCTCTCTCTCTGCGGTCAACTACCATACTAGTTGTAGTTTTATTCTACCGCTACCCCTCCTTAGCTTTGTAACATGACCAAGTAACCCCTTAGCATTCAAAAACATTTTGAGGTCCGAAATTAGTCCTTCAAACACAATTTCCTCTCAAAACTTTGGGTCCAAAGACCACTTTTCCGGCCCATCCAGTCTCAGTGTGAAAACATGGCTCTAATACCATATTGTAACATCCCTGACCATCAACCCCACTATCAGGAAACGCTACTATGTGGAAACATTCTTATACTTATATAAATAAAATGAATTATATCAAATTAACACATTTAACTAAACAATACAGAGTAATCACGGGATTACTACTAACATACATAAATAATGGAATTAATAGTAATTCATGATTGTAACAGAATACATGACAATATTGCAAGCATCACAAACATGCATTTTAATTGAAATTAAACACATGCATATACTTATCTTTGAAACTGTAGTAATACTTGGTTTTGTAACATCTTAAGGGGTTGGGGTTTTTCCCGACTTAGAGGATCCTAGTGCCTGGTCATCAAAGACACTGTGTCGGGTTGTTGATGTTGTCATGAATCTTGTAGGCGTTGTCTTGCTTGTGTCGAGCGGGTAGTCGCTTCTATCTGTCTATTCATTATCGCATGTTTTGTCCAGTTGCAAGATGTGTTAGTGTGTTGAGTCGTTGTTGTTTATTGCCTAATCTATGTGCGTTGTGTTCTTCGTCAAGTTGTAATGTTTAACTGTTGTCATTGTTGCCTTCCTGCTTCAAACAAAAAAAAAATCACTTGCTTGTGTCGCTTGTAGTTGTAACGATGGGATCGTTACAATCTTTTAGTATTACATCCTACACTCTCTATCATCAAGAGGATCATCATTATTATTGTTATTTATGTGCCCTACACTCCATATAAGTTTGATCTCCTTTGATGCATTATTTAAAAGTTGTGGATTAGGGCCTCTAAAATATAGGACTTGTTTTACAAATGCTTGAATAAAATTCTATAGAATGATATCACTGTAAAAAATAATTCTCCAATCAACAAGCTACTCACATCATTCACCCATTGCTCCACTAGCCTCATACCTTCTGTCTTAACTATTGTTTCAAACAACACTTTACCATTCATTTCAATGAGATTTTAAAGGTTGCAATTGCAATTTGGAGAAATAATATCCTAGGGCTTGTTATGGCCTCTTATCAGCAAACGTGAGGATGGCTGGTATCTAGCAGACCTTGGTAGCACTAAATTCAAAGTCGTTTATGGGTATAAGGTATTTGTAGGTATTTCTCTTATTATGGGTCATGAGTTAACTAACCTATCCTTTAAAGTGAATTGAACTTGAAGAAAATATAAGTAGATTGTTATATAGAGAAAATAATAATTTTTATTTATATTAATGATGTAAATGTTTTAATAGTTATTTAATTTTTACTAAACATAATAGGATTATCATTTGTTGGAAAGAGTTATAAATGTTGAATTGATATAAGTGTTAGACATAATGGTTATTGGTGTAATGATCTGATATCTTGTGCAAGCTTAATGGTCGAGGGATTAGTAGTTTCTTTAGCTAAAACAATTAATAATTTAGTAGTTAATTGGCTAGTATGTGCCTTGTCCCTTAAGTCGAGCGACAAAGGGTGGTTGGTCGTAGTCATTTCACCACAAAGGTTTCCTTGTCAGAAACAAGAATCCTCCTGTTAGTTGCACAATTTAATTTAGATTTATGTCACCTTACGTCTTTTCGACTTCTTGCTTGGGTGCATGGGTATAGTCTTCTTGTATTCTGACAGTTAGTTTGGTATCCTAGCGCATTGGTTTTTCTTGGGTTATTGGTCTAGATGTGTTATGTTGCGCTAGGGTTACTGTTACAACTATCTCCTTGTGAGAACATGATTCTTGATGAGGGGATCATTGCGTGCCCTGATGGATATAGGCGAATGATAACCTGACTAGAGTCGGTGCTTCCCAATGTGGGCATTGTTCATTATAATGGTTGTGGGTACTTGGTTTTGTAACATCTTAAGATGTTGGGGTTTTTTGTGACGTAGAGGTTCCTAGTCCCTGGTCATCGAAGCCACTCTGTCAGGTTTTTGAATTTGTCTTGTATCGTGTAGGCATTTTCTTGTTTGTGTCAGGCGGGAAATTACTTCTATATGTCTATTGATTATCGTTTGTTTTGTCTAGTTGCATGACATGCTAGTGTGCTAAGTCATTGTTGTTTGTTGCCTTATATGCATGCATTGTGTTTGTCGTCAAGTTGTGTTGTTTAACTGTTGTAGTTGTTTCCTTCCTTCTTCAAACAAAAAAAAAATATTACTTTCTTGCGTTGCTTGTAGTCATAACGATGGGGTCGTTATATATGGTATCAAAGTGGGTTAGACCTGCGACTTGGGATTAGTACATATTTCATTGATTTGATATGTGATTATAATGTTTCTAATTAAGTTGACTTTTATTCGTTCAGGTAATCATGGTTATATGACGTCACGAAGGAAAATGATGGGGTTCTAGGGGAGGAGGTGTGACGCCCCCAGTAGCATCCATGCCTAAGCGGACTTACCCCCAGGGAGACAAACAGGTTTTTGGGAAGGAACCGATCATGGTGGGTGATGTAGTTGGAATGATGAGGTCCTTTTAGCAGATGTTTAAGGCACTGATCAGTCATTTGAAAAGAGATGAGGCCAAGGTAGTGGCACTCTCTGAGGGTCCACCACTCGCTCTGGTTAGTACCGGTAGCATTCACCGTGAACTCGAGAAGGTCAAATTTCCCGAGTTCTTTGGTGCCCCAGACATCGCAGCCGCCGAGGCATGGTTGGAGAATATATTGGTGATGTGCTTTGCACTTCGCAGCTATACCTCCAACATGAAGGCCCGCATGGAGATATTTCAACTGAAGGGGAGCGCTCTTCTATGGTGGAAGACACTCCTGCCACAATTGAACATGGTCGTCGAAGACGTGTCATGGGAACTGCTCGAGGAACGATTCTGAGAGAGGTACCTATCAGAGGAATTCATTGAGCGCCATCCCAACGAGTTCAACTCCTTGCGACAAGTTGGCCATACGGTTCCTGAGTACGAGGCTCATTTTATGGAGTTGCTTCGGTATGATCTGCACCTGAATACTGAGAAACTTAAGGTCAATAGGTTCTTGTTTGGCCTTAATGTCAACATATGTTCAAAGGTTAGGATTTCGATGCCTCATAAATTTTATGATGTCATCCAGAAGGCCCTCATTGTAGAGGAGGATCTTATAAGAAAGGGTCAGAGAAGGACTCTAGCGAGACCGACAGGGTAGGTGTCATCTAGTGCGGAATAACATCAAACACCAGCTAAACATACACCACGATATCATGGCTTCCAGAGAGAATCACTTTCAATACACCTCAGTGATCAACACCTCAACAACAGACTCCTTAACGAGGCCCACAGCACAAGTAGCAGCGTCGACCGCAACACCAACAATTTAGGCATGTTCAGCAAAACAGACCAAGATTCCAGGCCGGTGGACCGTCAGCTTCTATTTCGGGTACCAGGAGTACTAGACTGGAGAAAGGGTGTTGTACATGTGGGGAGCCATGTTATTAGCGTGACTGCCCAGTGGAGAGGACTAGAGCATCTAGATCAGTCAGACCCACTACCGTGGGATATTTGGGCAAGGACCATCGGATTCATGTAGCAGTGAATAACCAACAGGAAGAGCACCAGTCGACTGTGCTCGAGACGTAAGGTACCTTCACTGAACAGACCTTTAGTATTTTGATAGATCCTGGTGTTACTGAGAGTTTCATTTCTAGTGCAGCGCTAAAAATAATTAAGGTAAAGGAAGTCCAATAGGATGAGTTTAGCTTTGTAGAGATGGCTTCGGGAGACAAAAAAAAGATTTAAGGGAAGGCTACAGGTTGTAGCCTTAACTTGGCAGAGTTTTTCACTAGGGCCAACCTGTATATCATGATATTGGGATCTAATGACGTCGTAATTGTTATGGAGTGGTTGGAATCACATGAGGCGATACTCAACTGTAAGATTAAACAGTTGAGCTTGGTCAATGTTGAAGGACACAGACACATGATTCTAGGTCAGAACCAAGAATTTTCCTTGAGGATCATCTCTTCCTTGAAGCTATGGAAGAGCATGTGCAAGGGATGTAAGCTTTATGTGATCCTTGCGTTAAATGAGAAGGGAGTAGTGAAAGGTATAGAACACCTTCTGGTGGTGAGAGATTTTGCGGACATCTTCCCATAGGAGTTACCTGGGATGCCACTCGAGATGGAATTGGAATTTACCATAGACCTAAAACCAAGGACTGAACTAATAGCGAGAACGCCTTATTGTATGTCGACCCAAAAGTTATAGGAGTTGAGAATGCAACTGAAGGAGTTGTTGGAACTGGGACTTACACATCCAAGTGTGTCACCATGGGGTGCACCTGTTATTTTCATACGAAAGAAGGATGGGTTGTGGAGACTCTTCATTTACTATCGTCAATTGAACAAGGAAACGATCAAGAATCAGTATCCATTGCCAAGGATTGATGATCTATTTGATTAGATGAAGGTTGTGACAGTGTTTTCAAAAATTGGATTGAGATTAGAGTATCACTAGTTACGGATCAAGGAGGATGACATACCTAAGACTTCCTTTAAGATGAGGTTTGGACATTACGAGTTTATGTTTTTACTGTTTGGATTGATGAATGCCCCAGGGGTATTTATGAGTTTGATGAATGGGGTGTTCCACAAATATTTGGACAAGTTCATCCAAGTATTCATTGATGATATTTTGATTTACTCTTAGATGATGGAGGAGCATGATGAGCACTTGTGCTTGGTACTACAGTGTCTGTGAGAGAAAAAATTGTATGGTAAATTGTCTAAATGCTCGTTCAATCAATCAAAGATTCACTACTTAGGGCATGTCATCTCTAGTGAAGGTATTGTCATGGATCCAACAAAGGTAGAGGATATTATGGAATGGCCTATGCTGACGAACGTCCCCAAAGTGCATAGCTTCATGGGTTTAGTGGGATATTACCGACGGTTCATAGAGGGTTTTTCCAAGATAGCAAATCCAATCAGGGAATTGCAGAAGAAGAACAAGAAATTTTTTTGGACAGAGAAATGCATGGAACAACTTCGAAGGCTCAAGGAGTTGTTGACAACACCACCGATACTAAAGGTCCCTGACATGGACACAGACTTCTTGGTATGCACTGACACATCCAAGGAAGGCTTAGGCAGAGTTTTGATGCAAGATGGTCGAGTGATCACTTACATCTTGAGGAAGTAGAGAAGGCATGAGGAGAACTATGTGATACACGAATTGGAGTTGTTAGCCATTGTATATGCCTTGAAAGTTTGGATACACTACCTTATTGGTTGAAAATTCGAACTAAAAATGGACCACTGTGGACTACAACACATCTTTATGCAAAGCGACTTGAACGCCCGACAATGACATTGGTTGGAATTGATTAGCGAGTATGATTTCAAGATTAATTACATAAAGGGAACAGTGAACAGAGTGGTTGATGCATTGAGTTGAATACCACGCATATTTTCTTTGGAATCTACGTGAAAATATTCTAAATTTACAATGCGACGATGACTGGTACAAAGAGGTAAAGGATTTTACCAGACAAAACAAAATGATGGTACCAAGATTTGAAGGATTAATGTTTGACGTCGATGTATTATTAAGATTTAAAAATTGAATTTACATACCACTGAATGACTAGTTGAGGGGTTTGATCCTAAACGAGGCTCACAGAGCAGTGTACATGGCTCACCAAGGAGTCACGAAGATGAGGGTAGATCTTAAACCCTTATTTTTCTGGAAAGGAATGAAAGAAGACATAGTCAACTACGTGGTAAGATGCCTAGAATGTTAGCAGGTGAAGGCTGAACATAGACATCCAGTAGGATTGCTAAATCCACACACTATTCCAGAATCAAAATTGGAGGTTATTTCGATGGATTTCATTGTTGGATTTCTACTTACGACAAGGAGACATGACTCGATTTTTGTGGTAGTTGACACTCTGACGAAGACTTCTCATTTTATTCATGTGTGTAGGACGTATCAGGCACCTAACATAGCTATATTTTTCATCAGTAATATTATGAGGTTGCATGGCGTGCCTAAGAGGATTATATCTGATCGAGGATCGGTGTTTACTGGACAATTTTAGACTAGTTTCCAAGAGGCCTTGGGAACCCAACTTAACTTTAGTACACGTATCACCCAGAGACATACGGGAAGACTGAATGAACAAACCAAATCTTGGAATACATGTTGCGCATGTACATGATGGACCAACATAAGTGTTGGGAAGAATTCTTTCCACTGGTAGAATTCACATATAACAATAGTTACCAAAGCACCATTAAGATGGTGCCTTTCGAGTTTCTTTACGAGTGACCCTGTTTGATGCCTTTGAGTTTGGATTGGCTTGAGGATATGGTCTTGGTGGGGCCAGAAGTGATCCAAGAAATGGAAGATCAAATCCAAACAATAATATAGAGGATCAAGGAAGCGCAGGATCGCAAAAGATTTATGTCGATGTGTAGTGTGTTGACCGTAGTTACGAAGTTGGTGATCGAGTCTTCTTGCGGGTGAAACCAAATAAGAGTTCAATCAAGTTTGGAAAATAAATTCTAACCTTGTACAATATCTACTGCAAATTGATATTCAGAAAAGAACAGAAAAGATACAATGGAAAATACAAACATTACACAGAGATTTTTCACCTGGAAACCCAAACC
>JZKD02S1328109.1:646224-660993 GCA_000966675.3 Picea glauca
GTTTGGGTTTCCAGGTGAAAAATATCTGTGTAATGTTTGTATTTGCCATTGTATCTTTTCTGTTCTTTTCTGAATATCAGTTTGCAGTAGATATTGTACAAGGTTATAATTTACAACTATAAGGGTATTGAAAGTATTTAAATGGTCAACAACTTTTGTACCTTCTTTCATCTGCAAACTGTACAATTGTTTCTTCAAGTAGATTCTTCTCATCAAGGATTTCGTCATATATAGACTTTCCAACTTCGTCCACAAACCGACTGATGTATTCTCCGAGACAATATTGAATAGAACATCGTTGGCCAAACATAGGCGTATGGCACTCAGTGCTCTCGCATCCATCTCATCTGAGTCATCATCTGTTATGGTCGCAGGTTGCTTTGCTTTTCCCAGAAGCTCTTTCACCACGCCTTGTTGGACGAGAAGATTGTGGATCTTGATCTCCGAGAGTTCAAAGTTGTTTTTACTGCTAAACTTTTCAACTTCAAACTTCGAACTCTGCATCTTAGCCATTATCACAAAATCTCCTAATGCCCAAATAACTGCTTATAATAACCAAGGCCCTTTGAAAAATGATGTGAAGGAATGATTAGTAAAAAAATTTAATTAAAAAACATTTGTAATAATATATAAAAAAATCCACCTCAAATATATTATATAAGTTATCCACCCAATTGTATTTTATGCATTATAATACAAATACACCTTTTTCATACATTCTTCCACCCGTACAATATTTAATAGTTTAAACTTTTCACTCCATAAAAACCTTTTTAACTTTCACCCACGTGACTTGGCACTTTAAATCCTCCACCTTTTATGCATACAATATAATATATAAATATAAAGCATAAGCTTTCAAAACAAGTCGCACCATGCCTTAAATTCCGTTTAATCCATAAAATCATGCGAACGTTAAATTAAAAGAGATCAGAACTTTACCATGCAAATTAATTTAAGAGAGTCGTAATTTTGATTTAAAGGGAATCTGCACCTCCCACACACTTGGAGTAAGGAGTATTCGCACCTCTCGTGCAGCTAGACTGTGGGTATCTCAAAGAGTCTATGCACAGTGCACACTCGTAGACTGCGGAAATGTTGAAAAATTACTCACGTCTCGCTGCACTTCCCGTTATTGTTGGACTACAGAAATGTGGAAGTTTACCCACGCAGCCTTTGAGAGGAGAGACTTGTGGAAATGTATAAATCCATGCACCTCACTTCTGCGGCTCCTCCGATAATTTGAAGCTCCTCTAGCTAGCTCTAACAAGCTCTGATACCACTTGTTAGAATTGCAAATGCGGAAAACACAATTCACAATGATAATTAACAATCATGAAGATAATAGAAACACGGATTTCACGTGGTTCACCCAAACATTGGGCTACGTCCACCAAGCATAGGAATTGATTGTCTTATTATTCATATCATGGAGATTACATCAGCTCACTCACACTCAGTCGTTTGCCTCTACGGGCTTACATGAATTTATACATTCACACAAGAAACTGATTAATAAATGCAATCCCTATCCATATTATATCTTGGTCCATATAGTTGTAACCAATGAAAAACAATATGATCCAGATCCATGCTTGAAGGAATTCATTGTCACCAAATCCCAACAATCTCCACCTTGAATATAATTAACCTGATACCTTGCTCCTTCCTTTTGTTCATCACCTTTTCTACAAGCTAAGAGAAGCCAAGCACCACTGCAGCTTCTCTAATAAAACTGGTTTCATGATCTCGCCTATGTGACTTGCATGAGTTTGGATTTCTCGAGGGGTCACTCCACCTCCAACATGCCTTCCACAACTATGTTGTGAAACATATTTAGTGATAGATCTCCTTCTATCCAAAAAACCTGTAAAACATACATTACAATTATCACAGACCATCTCAGTGTAACCATTATAGGCGACATTTGTGCTTCTCAAACGCTGAAGCACCCATTTCATCGCAACACCTGAATCGGTCACGTTTATGAAAACATCATTATCATGTGAAACATCTCTTCTTAACCATTTCATCCCATACAACAGACCTCCTACTGAACTTACACGAGACATAACCTTTTCTTCTTTATAGATAGGACTTGTACTTGAAGAAAACTTATAATGGAAAGAAAGAAAGATAAAAATCGATTTTATAATGTTCATATTGAACTCCATCCACAACTTACCATTACCATCTTTGTGTACTTCTATTCCCTTAATTTGTTTTGTTTCTCCTTGATCCCTCATCTGAATTGTTGTGTCCATCTGAGTCACTTTCTTACTGATTTTATCCATGCTTCAGCTTGCATCGAGCATATCATTAGCAAAGAACATCAAGACTATGAATGTACTATAAACTGTATAATCATTCCTACCCTTTGAAAAGTTCTTACTCACTATGAAGAATTCAAACATCTTGTGTATTTGCCTGGGTAGCAATAGGCCATACACTGAATTATCTAGCATAAAAACAAATTTACCATTGCGATATTGAATCAACCCTTTTGGTTGTTCCATACATACCATATATCTATCAATGATGACCTTGTGAGAAGTAGGATTCCACACACAACATCCCTTTATACCACCATCATAACTTGCAAAGATATAAAACAAGCAACAATTCATAAACAAAGATTTTATGTCGGGAACTGATTTAGCTCTTACCAATACCTGCAATTATTTATTTCTCTTATGACCTTGATTCTTCTATCATAAACAAGAAGATACATCTGTCACTTTAGATGCCATTTTAGTACTCCCTTCTAGCTTATAAAGGTTATCAACCTTTGTTGCCTTCATCACTACTAAATTCCTTTTCGATAATGTGAGAGCTCCACCTTGACCTGTATACTGATATCCACAAGAATCCAACACTCCTAATGAAATCAAATTTGATTTAATCTCAGGTACATATCTAACATTCGTTAATTCCCTAACAATACCATCGAACATCCTAATTCTAATACTGCCAACCCCAACAGTTTTATAAGGAATACCATTTCCCATCAACACTACACCCTCATCAATAGGTTGGTAATAAATGAACCAATTTCTATGCGAGCACATGTGGTGGGAGGCACCTGAATATAATTTCCATTCTTCTTGATATTGTAAATTAGTAGAAATAGATAAAACGTGATCATTCATACCTGAATTTGTTACATCCAAATTTGCTTCCTTCGTAGAGTTTTCCTTAGATTCCTTTCTCTTCCAGCAATCTTTCTTGAGATGTCATGTTTTTCCATAGTACCAACATTTTTCTTTAGCTTTTCTGTGTCTTGACTTATATCAATAAAAAATTCTCTCATTCTTCTCTCTAGTTCGACCTCTGATCAGCATCGCCTCTAAGGTTGAGGTTTCTTTACTAGATTTTCTCCTCATATCCTCAGCCAACAAAGCTCCCACAACAGACTCATAATCTAAAGCTTCTATTGAGCTAAAGATAATAGAGGTGACTAGATTATCCCAAGACTCAGGAAACAAACACAACAGTGTAATATCCTTATCTTCATCTTTGAATTTAACTTCCATACTAGTCAATTGAACTATAAGCGTATTGAAAGTATTTAAATGGTCAACAAATTTTGTACCTTCTTTCATTCGCAAACTGTACAGCTCTCTCTTCAAGTAGATTTTTCTCGTCAAGGATTTCATCATATATAGAATTTCCAACTTCATCCACAAATCAGTTGTTGTCTTCTCCGAGACAATATTGAACATAACATCGTTGGCCAAACACAGGCATATGGCACTCAATGCTCTCGCATTCATCTCATCCTAGTCATCATCTCTTATGGTCGTGGGTTGCTTTTCTTTTCCCAAAAGCGCTTTCACCATGCCTTGTTGGATGAGCAGATCGTGGATCTTGAGCTTCAAGAGTTCAAATTTGTTTTTACTACTAAACGTTTCAACTTCAAACTTCGAACTCTTCATCTTAGCCATTATCACAAAATCTCTTAACACCCAAATAACTGCTTATAATAACCAAGGCCCTTTGAAAAATGATGTGAGGGAATGATTAGTAAAAAAGTTTAATTAAAAAACATTTGTAATAATATATAAGAAACGCCACCTCAAATATATTATATAAGTTATCCACCCAATTGTATTTTATGCATTATAATACAAATACACCTTTTTCATACATTCTTCCACTCGTACGATATTTAATAGTTTAAACTTTTCACTCCATAAAAATCTTTTTAACTTTCACCCACGTGACTTGACACTTTAAATCCTCCACCTTTTATGCATAAAATATAATATATAAAAATAAGTCATAAACTTTAAAAAAAAGTCACACCATGCCTTAAATTTTGTTTAATCCATAAAATCATGCAAACGTTAAATTAAAAGAGATCGCGACTTTACCATGCGAATTAATTTAAGAGAGTCGTAATTTTGATTTAAAGGGAGTCCGCTCCTCTCACACACTTGGAGTAAGGAGTCGTGGCACCTCCCGTGCAGCTGGAGTGCAAGTATCTCAAAGAGTCTACGCACTGTACACACTCCTGGACTTCGAAAATGTTGAAAAATTACTCACGCGTTATCGCACCTCCCGTTATTGTTGGACTACAGAAATTTGGAAGTTTACCCATGCGACCTTCGAGAGGAGAGACTTGTGGAAATGTAGAGATACACATACCTCACTTCTACGGCTCCTCCAATAATTTGAAGCTCCTCCAACCAGCTCTAACCAGATCTGATACCACTTGTTAGAATTGCAAATGCGGAAAACACAATTCACAATGATAATTAACAATTACACAAATAATAGACACATGGATTTCACGTGGTTCACCCAAACATTGGGCTACGTCCACCAAGCATAGATATCGGTTGTCTTATTATTCAGTTCATGGAGATTACATCAGCTAGCTCACACTCAGTCGTTTGCCTCTATGGATTTACATGAATTTATACATTCACACAAGAAATTGATTAATAAATGCAATCCCTATCCATATTCTATCTTGTTCTATTTAGTTGTAACCAACACAGAATAATAGGATCCAAATCCATCCTTCAAGGAATTCGTTGTCACCAAATCCCAACACTACCAACATAATGAAACATATAGAATTTTTGTTCGGATCACTGGGTCCGTCGAATGAGTAATTGTTTTCTTCAATGGATAATTGAATTGTTGTTTCTTTTAAAAATTTTGAGTCGAACCTTGACTCTCACTTAAATTTTGGAGGTACTAATTATTAAGACTTATGTTATGTAAGTTGTAATAAAAGAGCCAATGACGAAGAACTGTTATAGAGATAAAGGAACATGTTCTTAGATTTAAGTGGGTCGTTTACCTTTGCAATAAGTGAATTGTATATCTATTATAGAATTTGAGTTGTTTTACTATTATAGATTGCATCATTCCTATGAATTCTTATAGCATCACATAAATAGCTAAATCGATGACATACATTTTATATATAATATTATCTTGTTGACTTCACTTATAATTTAATTAAATGTTATTTTAACATTGTGGATTGTGATGATGATGACGATGATGATTAACATCCACTAAGATCGAATTGGTCTATTGGACCTTAAGAGGGTAAGCAATTACTTGTGATTCTTTAGAATTTTGTTTCTGTGCTCGAAAAGCATTAAGAGAACCTTTCCAAGATCACCATACTTTTGTTGAGTTAAGAGGTTAGAACTTAGGAAGGTTGGTAGTGTGATAAATATTTTGAAAATGAGATCTAATATGGGTATAGGCTAGACAATCTAAGAGAAATTGTTTTTCATCTTCAACCTTCTTAGTGTCACAAAGGTGACACAGTCTTTCATCCCATGGAGTTTTAGGAATTGACCAACGCCCAGTTTCACTATGGAGCTCGTGAGAATTTGTTCTTATCTTAGCAATGCTTATTTTTTTCTTTACACTTGGCAAAATAGATAGATAATTTTGATCTTCTAGATTAGGGTTGATTACATCTTTACAATACCTCAATTTTATTTTTTCCTCTAACTCTTTTTTTTTATTTAAGTAAGAATTTATATATAAGGAACCTTAAAAAAACCAGAGTTACAAAATGTGCAATACTATCGTACTGTAATAACTGAACTACCTTATGGGGAAACCAGTTCATCCAATCGGTGTTGGGATAAAAATGACTGCCAGTCTTACAGAAACTGAAAAGAGAGATAAGAAATAGTAAACTAAAAGCCATAAGTAAAAGCCTAATACTGGTCATACACTTGGCTTGTATCCTGGCCATCCAAACGGATAGGTGGCGTGGGTTGCTTGGTCCTAGGGATCCTCTTCGATAGTTGCCCCTCTCCATTCCATTTTCTCATGCGTGTCGATGTCTGAGCCACCCCCTTCCCATCTATCATCGGGCCATGTGCCTCCCACTTCCCTAGGCACATGCAAGCCCATTCCTGCTGCAACGTACTCCTCGGGTGTTTCTTCTTCAGTGGGCGTGTATTCCTCATCCATGGCCATGTGCATGGCCTTCCCAGAGTCGCCACCTCCTGCGGGAAGCCCCCTTTCGCTTGAGTCACCTGCATGAGTGTGCTATGTTGCCCTCACTACATCTGGTGTGAATTGGAAGGCCCCCTAGAAGGTGGAGAGGATTTGGAGGATCACATAGATATTCTCATCCAGTATCTCCAGTTGAATCTAGAGGTCATCCAGGCCTTGTCGAAGCTCGAAGACCAACCCATGGAGAATGGCCAAGCTATCCTACAACTGTGAGTCTGGGACTGAGTCTAAAAAGGAATGTGTCCTAGGCTGGGTTTCCTGTAGAAAAGGTGGTTCTTCCAAGGGTGGGTGAGTGGAGGAGGTCTCCGGTGCAGCAGGTACGCTGGATGGTGAATTTAGTCATACTACAGAAGGCACCCATGATGAAGAGGGCCTATCAAGGATGGGTCCTGAGAAAAAACCCAGTGAGCTATTAGTGAGTGCCAACCCTTCAAGCCAGGAAGTGGGAGGGGAGGAGGTGGTGAGTGGTTCTTGTTCAAAATACGAGGAGAGCGAGGGGGATGAACAAGGGGAGGAGCCCAGGGCGGGTGTAGGCGCCCGAGTGAGGACCAATTTAGGCTGAAGTGGTTTCCAGGGTGAACGTCTCCTTGTGTTTCCTCTTTGTCTTGGCATTCTGACGACCCAGGGGGAGAGGGTGAGTGCAGGGGAAGAGCGTAGGTGGACGAGGAGGTGTTGGGGGGAATCTAGTTGCAGGAGAGCACAGTGAAATAGGGAGGCTAGAATGAGGCATGGCTTTGCGGCTGAAGAAGAAGAAGGCGATGTCGCATGCGTGGAGTAATGGCGTGTTCTATGAGTGCAGCCATGGAGGGGACATCATGAGGAGGTTAGGCGCACCAAGATTAATTGTGCCTGGAATGTCGTATGGGAGATTTAAATTCATGGGGGTGGCGGTGGTTCTTTCCATGATTCAGTCACATGTCCATCACCATGCTGGCCTCTTTGCACTGCCTCCAAGTACCATGTGTCCCGCACTATCACCCCATCCAGGGTTATGTCCACTGCTGTGGCTTTTTCTGTGCACTGCTGGAATATGGGGTGTGTTGAATTGAGGGAAGTTTAACAAAGGAGGTCTAGTCCTTCCCGATTCGTTCCCAAATTTGCCAGTTCATCCGCAACTTGATTCGCCTTTCTCCTGATGTGTGAGGGGATGAAGGCATGATTGGGTTGTAGGAGATTCATGATTTTTCTTAGTCCATAGGAGAGTCTCCAGCAGGGTGAGATTCACTTTGGGTTAGCTCCGTTCAATATTATCCCGAAGATATTGGTAATGACTAGAGAATCCCCTTCAACAATCATCTTAGTGAAGTTGTGCTCAATTTCTAATTGCAAGCCTCTGGTGAGCCCCTATAACTCAGCAACATTGTTCATAGTGTGGCCTAGGTTGCCTGTGTTAATGAGAATAATATGGCCTCGGTGATCACGAAACACCACTTTGAAACCTGCTGCCCCAAGGTTACCCTTGGAGGCTCCATCGAAGTTGAGTTTGATGAAGCCTTCCGTGGGAGGGGACCAATGTGTGTGGCTTCTTTGAAGAAGTTGAGTAGTGGGTGGGGGCAGGTCCTGAATCATATTGAATTTCCAATGCTGAAGAATAATTTGCTCAGAAGGAGGGCCATTCAGATCCGTTGCTTGCCAATGTTGTAGCCTGATAGTTTCTAGAATTTTGAGGTGACTTTGCTTCCAACAGTGCTGCCAAGGGAGTTGATCATTCCTGAAGATTCTTTTGTTTCTTTCCTTCCATATTTTCCAAAGTATAAATCCTGGGAGAAGTTGCCAGATACATTTGAGAAGGGGTGATTGAAAATCTTTGTCTCTCCAATCTGCTATGGTGTTGATGATGCTGTCCCATTTGTGATCCGAGGTGCACATGATCAATGCACATTGATCCCAGACTTGAGTGGTGTAGGGGCATGTGTTGAGGAGATGGTTCATAGTTTCAGCTTTTTATCCACAAAGCATACAGATGGACAGACCAACAAAACACCTTTTCAAGAGGTTATCCCAAGTGAGAATGCTCGAATGAGTAACAAGCCGGAGGAAAAGACTGATTTTTGGCCATTGTTTCAGTGCCCATATTTTGCTCCAGTCCTTCCTTGGGGGTAAAGGGTCTGAGTGAGTTTTAATGGAATAAGTCTCTTTTATTTTGAAGGTTCCCCTTGACGAGTATCCCCATCGTAGGATGTCCTCACTTGTCAGAATGGGGATTTTCCTTTTATTGATTTAATCGTGCCAGGGCCGAAGGTCCACGTCTGCCTCTAAATTTAGGTACTCCTTGTTTGAATTCCAACATCTCCATGTGGGCTCTATTGGACTATCCTTCCAGTAGTCTGCCACTTTTGTCAGGCCCACCTGTGTAGTTGGGATGCTGATAGTGTCATCCCAGTCTTTGTGCTCCAGAATTGGCGACTGCTACCATGAATCTTTCCAGGACAGAGTTGTTTTCCCATTTCTAATTTCCCAGAAGGCGTGACTTGTGACAAGCTGCCAATTCTTCTTGGCTACCTCTCAGATTAGGGATCTAGGGTTGTCCCCATTCCATCTTATTAGGTTCCTCTCCACCTTGTTGGGTGTATATTTTCTTCTGCAGAGCTTGGTCCACAAATCTTGAGCTTTTTTTAGCCACCTCCACCAGACCTTAGCACTTAAGATTTTGTTCATAACTGAGGGGTCCCTTGACCCAAGGCCCCCTTGAGATTTAGGTTTGTATATTTTATGCCAGGTGATCAATGCTAGTTTTTTCCCTGTTTTAAGGCCTTTCCAGAGGAAATACCTCTGCAAGTTTTTTATGGTCATAAGGACAAAGTTTGGGGCCACAAGAGCAGAAAGGTATAGACAAGTAGGGCTTGAAGCACGGATTTAAGTAGAATGAGGTGACTGGGGATATTGAGGGCTCTGTAGGTCCAAGAAGAGAGCCTCTTGGAAAATGAGGAGAGGAGATGCTCCCACGAACTATTCCTGAGGGCGTTGTCCAGCAAGGGGATGTCGAGGTGTTTGGACGGAAGGGAGCTTTAGGTGAAACCGAGGATTTCAGAGATATGACATTGAATCAGAGCTAGTGTATTGAAGAAGAAAATACAGGATTTGTCTTTGTTAAAGTCCATTCCTGAGGCATCACAAAAATTTTGAAGGATCGAGAGGAAAGAGTGGGATTCCTTTACTGTGGGGGAGCCCATCATCATAGTATCGTCAACAAATTGGTTGTGAGATATCAGGGCATGTATATCATGCAGGGGTAGACCAGTCAATGATTTATTTGCTATGGAAGCGTGAATGGAGCGATTAAGACCCTCGGCCATAATAATGAAAAGGAAAGGGGACAGAGGGTTGCCTTGTATGATTCCTCTGGAGGGAGAAAAAGGACAAGATGGGACCCCATTGACCACGATAGAAAAGAAAGCATAGGAGGTAAGATTTAGAATCCAATCTACCCAAGTGTGGTCTAAACCAAAGGTAAGGAGCATTGCGCGCATGTAATCCCATCTTAACTTGTCAAAGGCTTTGGAGAGATCCAGTTTTAGGAGCATACCTGGCGTGCGGGTCTTCTGCAAGGAGTGAATAACTTCATGCGCTAGGATGACACTGTCCAGGATTTGTTTGCCATCCACATAACTCGATTTCTCTGGATAGATGATCAGTGGTAGGATGGACTTGAGTCTTCTGGCGATCACTTTGGTTAGGAGTTTATAGATGACGTTGCACCAAGCGATGGGTCGGAACAACTTGGGGTGATTGATCTGCCTCTCTTTGGGAATGAGGGTGAGGAAAGTTGCATTGAGAGCAGGGAGGACTTGCCCTGAAGATCTGGAGTCTTCAATGATTTCCCATACCTCTTCCCTTATCATCTTCCAGCAGTGATGGAAGAAGTTGCTAGTAAATCCATCTGGTCCCAGAGCCATGCCTTTGGGTGTGTCCTGGAGTGCTTGATCTAATTCCTTGAGAGCGATGGGCCTGAGTAGGGTTGCGTTATGTTCCTCAATGATTAGGGCAGGTATGTTCTACGTAACCTTGGTAATGGATTGAGATTTGTTCTGTAGGGGCTCCACAAGGAGGTCTTTGTAGTAAGTGACTAGTTCCTTGTCCATATCCTCATGATAATGGATGATTTGGCCATTGTTGGAGGTTAACTACATGATTTGGTTGGTGTGTCATCATTGAAGGGTGGAACTATGAAAAAAATTGGTGTTTCAGTCGCCCTCCTTGAGCCACTGGATGCGAGATTTTTGTTTCCACGGAATCTCTTCTTGGGCTTTCCTAGCTTCTAGCTATTGGCTTATATCTGCTTCCTGGGTTTTAAGATCTTCAGTGAGTCCATGCTCTCGGATTTTTCTTTGTACCATGCTCGTTTGATTTGTTCGTTGCTTTCGAGAGTTGAAAATATTGCCAAAGGTTTGTCTATTCCAGAGTCTGAGTTGTTGCTTAAGATTCTTGAGCCTCTGTTGGAATCGGTACATATTGGAGCTATGAGGTATTGTTGCCTCCCTCCACCACTCATGGATCTTTTTGTGAAAATCAGGGTGGTTGAGTCAGAATTGCTCGAACCTGAAGGGTTTCCGACTTGGGGTGGCCGACACATCCAACCATAGCTAAATGGGCCAGTGATCTGACCCATGAAAATCTAGAATGCTTGCCTCAAGAGCTGTGCCTTCCACCAGGAGGGAGTCTGAAATTAGGAACTGATCCAGTCTGCATGCTATTTGATGTATTCTAGTTCTTCTGTTTGTCTAAGTGAAGGTGCCATTGGGGGTTTCTAGGTCAATGAGGTCGATATTGTCTATAAGATTTTGGAAGTCACTAGATTCTTGTTCTAGGTGCCAAGTTCCTCCTTTTTTTCGTCCAGGTTGCATATCAGGTTGAATTCACCCCCTACAATTCATATGCTGTATTTGGTTAAGGTAGATAGGTACTCCAGGTTACTGAGGAAGACTTGCTTATCCCTAGAACTGGCCGGTCCGTAAACATTGGAGAGGTGGCCAAGTTTATTGGAGTTGATGAGCTTGTAGGCGGTCATGATGAAGGTTTCCATAATGGTTGTCCTAGGATTCCATAGTACATCTAGGCCTCCAGCTGTGCCTGTGGCTGCTGTGGATACCACTTTCCCTTGCTTCCAACAGTAGGGGAGAAGCCTGTCTATGTCTTCAGTAGTGCATTTTGTTTCTTGGAGCATCATTATGTCTGGTTTCTTTGCTAAGATCAAATCTCGTAGCAGTTTTTGCTTGCTATGTCTATTGAGACCTCTTATATTCCAGGAGATGATATTCATGAGGAGGAGGGGGAGGGGAGAGGGGAAAATTTGTCCGAGATGAGGTGGATCTGATTGGAGTTCACTATGAAGTGACCTATCTCTTCAATGAGCTTGTTCGTCGACTTCCTTCCTCTTTTCTTTTCATGTTTTTGAGGTTTTCTCTGATCCTTTGGCTGATTCCATTGTATTCACAAACCCTTACTAGATCTGGTTGTGGATCTAGCTAAGGAGTTGAGGAAGACCTTGTGCACTTTTCAAAGTTTATTTGGAGGTATGGTGTACAGTTTCTGGTGTTGATATGTGCACTCTAGGTGCTCCAGCTACACACCTGCTAGTTCTTGCTCGTCGAGATCCATATCGACATCCCCATCCTCTACTTCCATGTGATCCTCCATTTGAGTTGTGGGGTCTATTGGAAAATTTCTTGGATTCATCTTCGGCAGTGGTCCTCCTTTCCCTATGCCTATTTGCTGGGGTGTTTTCTCCGTCTGCGCCTCTTTGGGGTCTGAGGGGTTCTCCAGTTGATCGTGTAGGATCACATATTTATTGCTGGAGGACAGATCCTTATTTTCCTGTGTTGTCTACTTTATTTCGCCTTGTCTACGCTTTCCAGGCGGCTGAGCGAAGCCATCCTTGTCTTTGTCGGTATCTGAATTTCCCTCTTTGTTTGCGGCATTGAGGGGACATTCTCTGAAAAGATGTTCATGCTCATGGCATTTCCTACACCTGAACGAAATATGTTCATAGTCAATGGTTTGCATCCAGTCCTCGTCATGGTATTCTAGGGCTATGGATCCCGGGAGCGGCGTGGCTATATTCAGGTATACACAGATGCACGCATATGAAGTGTATCATCTTTGCCTAGTGGCCTCCGAAGATTTGACATAGACACCAATGGTGTTACCTATACCTGCAAGAACCTCCTCATGCCATAATTCCTGATGTAGGGAATATAGTCTAATCCACACTGGTGCATGTGTGAATTCTTTCGTTTCAGGGCTAAATTTCTCTGTCCAGAACCTCAAGAAGAGTCTCGTTGAGTTGAAAAAATATGACCCTCCGTAAAAAATCTGGTTTCGGTCCTCTAGGTTGTGCAGGATGATGGTGAAGAAACCCTTGGAACCCAGTTGTAGTTCATAATATCCCTTGGGATTCCACCAATGTTGTATCCATTTGATTAGGTCCCGTCCTGAAGGGCAGAGCCCCAAAAATTTGCCTACTAAGGCGTAATCTCTCATATATTGTTTATGTTCCTCAATGCAGGGTGAACTGATAATGTATTTCGGGGCATGTGGTGCTCGTGGGATACACTTGTCTATTTACCATGGCCTTGATGCACTTGTGGGTGTTGGCACTTTCCCTGAGTCAATGTCCATCTGTTTGTCTTTGAAGGTTACTTTGGCCAATAGCTTTGAGCGTAGATCGGGGGGAGGTTTGAAAGTGGGATGCTTGGAGCCCTCTCCTGTGCTTCCATTCGTCGTTGCTTAGCTGTAAGAGGCGCCTCTTAGCCCTCCCTCCTTCAGAGGCATAAGCCCCAATGGGGCGAACAGTTGTAGTAGAGTGACAGAAACCCTAAACCCTAACCTGGTGTCACTTTCTCAGTTCTATGTTGTTTTTTTCCTCTAACTCTTTATCACACCGTATTTTTTCCTTAAATTTTGATTTGGTGTTTTTTTAATAGTATCTTTATTCTACAAAACGGTTTCTTCCATGATTCCCCAATAGTTTAGCCAAGATCGACCATCTTTATGACATCCTCGCTTGAGTCGATGGTGGTTATGACTTGATTTTGAAGCAATTTTAGGTAGCCTCTTGTCTTCCATGTTGTTTAACTTGTTCTTATACATTAGGTATCTAGTCATATCCATGCTCTCAATGGGGGAGAAGCTTGTTTCTAAGAGGAGGATGGGATAGGGTGTATTTCCTTAAATTTTGAGATTATAGGTTATAAAATTCTTTTGTATTTTCTCCATCTTTCTCCAGGATTCACGAGAGATATTACAGCCCCAGACTTCACATCCATAAAGAATAATAGGTGTAACAAGAGTCTCAAAGAGGAGCTTCTTCTTATCCCAACTCCAAAGATCAGTTGATTTACAATTTTTTTCAAGCCCATAATAAGCTTTCCATCCCCCAATAATCATTTTCTCAATGCTATAATTCCACTTGAGCTTGTGGTGAATATCAATTCCAAGATATTTGTATGAAGTCACTTCCTCCAAGTTTGTTTTTCATATACAAAGGTATCATAACGGATCTTATTGGATTTAATAATCATGACCTTAGTCTTATCAGTATTAACAGTCATACCCATATTGGAGCAAAAGTCCTTGACGATTCATAGTTGGTTTTCAAGATAATGGGGACTCCTTGCCATAAGAACGATATCATTGGCATAAAGAAGAAGATTGATGACTATACCAGTGAGAGTAGGGCCAACAGAACCTGCTTTTCCAAGCATTCTTCTAACTTGTCAATGTATATGCCAAAAAGGGTAGGGGACAAGGGACAACCTTGTTTGACTCTGATATTGCAGTTAATCTCTTTTGACCAGCCCTTGGTGTTTTTAAACTTAGCAATAACGTTCTCATACATCCTTATTGCAGCAGCCCTCAACTCGAGAGGCACTTTTATCTCTTCCAACCTATTCCAAAGGTTTTTCCTAGGAACCACGTCAAAAGCTTTTCTAAAGTCAACAAAACAACAAAAAATATTGGTTTTAGTATTGCATAACTCCTCTGCAATGATCCTAAAGGTAACAAGATGGTCCACAATTGAATGATATCTCCTAAACTCGACCTGGCCTTTAGCTCTTTTATCGTGAATTTCTAGCCAAATGCTAATCTTCTTTTCCAAAATAATTCCATAAAGCTTGGCTAAAATCGGGCTAATCATAATGGTCCTCTAATTAGAGGGAATGTTTCTATCCCCATTTTTAAAAATAGGAACAATGAGGCTTTGCATCTAGGGTTTAGGGAAGCCCTGCTTGATTGCTAAATTGAAGAGCTTGTGTATGTGAGGGATAAGGA
>JZKD02S1328109.1:675061-689780 GCA_000966675.3 Picea glauca
GTGTACTATAAGTCAAAGTGGATAAAAAATAAATTATTTAAATAATAAAGTTAATGGATAAATTACTAAGTGGACAAGTGGTTAGAAGTGGGTTAGCCCTAAAATAAGGAAAGTGATTAAGATGGTTAAAAGGTAACCCCTTGAGGAAGATACATAAAAGTATAGATAAGAGGCAAGGGTCACTCATTTAAATACACTTGAGCATATTAAATATCTACAAGTCACTGAGGTAACCAAAGGATATCTAAGTCGAATTCCAGAGGGAAGGTGAAGTAAAGAAGGGAGAAATTCAAGGGAGGATAAATTCTTTTGATGATGCTTTCTAAGCTATGTTATTTAAAGGTCATCTCACCATTTTCACAATAACTTTTTTCTAGAGTGATTCAAAACAAAAAATATGGAGTATGTTGAGGAAACATATCCAAGTATTTGTGATAAAAATTTCATCTTGTGGGTCGTTGTATTTTTGGATTTACATTCTGTGGAAAATAGGGTTTGGGGCTAGTTCTGAAACTAGTCTAAAACATGTGTTTTGAGTAAAAACATCATAAATTCTTCATAACAAATCCAAATTCATTAAGACAAAATGTATTTGTTAGAGTATAGTCTGTAGTATTTTTTATACCATTTTCATATCCATACAACAAATATTCCATGCGGGGCACACTCTAAACGTTCTCTCTCTAGAATAAGCCAGAATTCAACAAGGTATGTCATTTTTCCTATAACTCCTTTCCTGAGAGGTTACAAGGAGTAAAACCTGGAGGAATTGAATAAAAGACACTGACGAACATTAGATATTATTTTCAGATCTTTATTCATTACAGGTACATAGTTATGATTATTTCAAGTTAGGGTTGTTGACTAATCCAAAATTAGTCACATGAGACTAAAGTAAAGTTTGATGAAAATGCTAGTCTCTTCTTGTTAAAGTTAAGGAAGGTTCGAAGGTATGTAATCATATACACCAGGTTTGTTACAAAGTTACAAATCATATTTGGATGATAAAATTGAAGAGGGCTTTTGGTTGAGGTACATATTGGGTACATGATTGAGACAAGTAGTTGATGCATGATTGGTACATACTTGGTACATGGTTGGAGGCACTTGTTAGTAGTATTGTTGACACATGGTTTATGGATGATGTAACATACTTGTATTGGTATGTTATTAGAATCACATATTGATCTTGGTGATGATTATGAGTTGTTTTGTTATGCTTGGTTGATGCACATATTGGTGATATTGTGCATATGGTTGAGATTTGTCTTGGTGAGTAGATCGGATTTGGTTGATAAGATTGACGAGACAGTCTATTGTCATTGGTTGTTTGGACAAGTTATTGTGGAAGGTTATTTGTATATGTTTGGTGCATGGTTGATGCACTTTTTTATGTCACAGGTTGAGGTACAGGTTGATGTATGGTACATGTTGGCACATGTTATTGGTACAAGTTGTTACATGTTGTTTGGTGCAGGTTGATTGGTACAAGTCTACAATATTATATCTCACAGTAATAGTGTGACAGCGGTTCCATCATTCTACTTATATTTTAGGGTAGTTGGAGGGGTCAGGGACAAGTGGTTGTAACTACTTTCTGGTTGTAGTCAGAGAACATAGGGGGTTCTAGCCTCCTTCTGGTTGTAGCCAAAGAATTGGGGAGCTACAACTTCCCTCAGGTTGTAGCCTGAGGAAATAGGGGGTTGGAGCCTCCTTCAAGTTGCAGCTAGAAAACAAAGGAAGTTGGTGCTTCCATTGAATGTAATTCTTAAAGACATATAAGAAAAAACATTCTATGGTTTTCTCTCGCTTTGGGTTTCCATGTAAAAACACTAGTGTACTTGGTATGTGTATGATTTCTCATCTGTTCGTTGTTTATTTACTCTAAAATTATTGGATGATAATGATACATTGATATATCTCTTTCATTTTATGGTTAAAAAGGATTAAATGTATTTATTACTTATTCTCCCCCCCCTCTCAGTAGTCCAACAATTGGTATCAAAGCAGGTTCCTTCATAAATCAGTTTAACCACTAAAAGGTAGATCATGGAGAGCAACAACATGTATAAAAATGAAATACCACATTTTGATGGACACAAGTAGAAGGATGAAAACATATATACATGCACAAGGATTTGAAATTTGGCAATCAATAATAGATGGATACAAAGAACCAACAGTTCTGCGAACAAGTGAAAAAGAAAGGAAACTCAGTCAAAATAATTCCAAAGCCACAAATGAACTTTTGAATGGTCTTGGTGAATCAATATATACCAATTTTTTTTATTGTAAATCCACTAAAGAGATTTGGGACAAAATTCAAGATATTTATGAACAATATTCAAAAGTCAAAGAAACAAAACTTCAAACTTATAGAGGTCAATTCGAACAAATCAAGATGAAGGAAGATGATAATATTGCATATTACTTCTTATGAGTCGATGAAACAGTGAATACAATCATAGAATTGGGAGAAGAAATTGAAGAAACTGTAATTGTTCAAAAGTTACTAATATGTCTTCCTATGATATTTGATCATAAGATATCAAAACTAGAAGAAAGACTGTATCTAGAATCAATAAGCATGGATGAACTACATGGAATATTCACAACATATGAAATGAGAACTGAACAGGAAAATCCAGATATAAAAGAAGCATCTTTCAAAGAATCCAAAAGGTCAAAGAAAAAGGGAAAGAAAAAGGAACATAGCAGCAATAGTGACATCTCAGAAGATGATGAAGAAGAAGTGGCCAACTTTGTCAGAAGATTGAACAAGGGAACCAATCAAAAATATAAAGGTAATATTTCATTGATTTGTTTTAATTGTGATGGTATTGGTCATTTTGTAACAAATGTCCGGATAATAAAAATAAGAGGAATGATGAATATTACTCAAATAGAAAACAGACGTATAAATGAAAAAGAACCAAAAATAAAGCTTTCAAGAAACGTTTATGCACCAAAGAAGACATATCCTCATCAATTGAATATGAAGTTAGTGACAGTGAGATAGAAAGAGTTATATTCATGGAACTAGAAGAATATGATAAATAATACACCGAAAAATAATATGAAGAAGCAGAAGTTGAATACCGAAAAGAATTGTTGAGTGCCATAGAAGTTATAAGAAGAGAAAAGAATAAAAACAAGAAGCTACAAGAAGAACTAGACAAGAAAGAAGACAACCAGGAACTAGAACAAATGATCATGAAATTGAAGGTTCAAATAGAAAAAAGATAAAACAATTGAAGAAGGAATCAAAGAACAACTAGAACAAAGATACAAGAGCATTGAAAATTTGGAAGCAAGGATTGTCACATTGAGAAAGGATCTTCAAAAGAAAAATATCCATAACAACTCAAAAATTTTGGATGACATTATCAGCAGTCAAAAGCCTCATCATGAGAAGTTCGGACTTGGATACAATCAAAAAGAAAATGGATCAATCTCAAGATCCAAAAAAATAAAAAGAGAAACATATCCAAAAATGTTTGCAGAAACAATCAAAGAGGATAGGAAGACCTACAAGGAATATTACAGGGACACTCGTCCACCGAGAAGTTTCATATTTCAAAATCAATGATCGACAGAAACAAATAGGCCTCAGGAAGAAGAAGAATTAATAAAACTAACTCCTTTTAGAATGTATTCAACTCCTATGTATAAAACTATCTTTTTTGGTTTATGTTATGCATGCAATAATTTTGGACATAAAGTTGTAAATTGCAAAACTAATAGGAGGAACATCAACAAATTTGAAATTCATACACAAAATGTTTATCCAAGAAGGCCTATTCAAACACAAAGAAGAAGCTACAATAGGTTTGAATCATTGACCACTGAAGTGGAATGCTACAAGTGCAACAAATTTGGACACATGTCCAAAAAATGTAGAATGGTAGTCCCTCCTAGAGAAGCACAACAAAACTACAATAGTCACATACATGAACCTCAAAAGAGAAAATGGATAAAAAAGCAGAATCAGTATAGCAATGAAGAATGCACACTCACTCTACAAGATAAGCAGAAGAAATGTGGTTGGTATGTTGACAGTGGTTGCTCAAAACACATGACAGATGATAAAGATAGGTTCCTTATATTAATAAAGGAAAGAGATGGATCAGTCTCCTTCAGAAATGATGATTCAACTAAAATCATTGGAAGAGGAGTAGTCAGAATTGGAAACAAGAATACGAAGGCATAAAATGTTCTACTAGTAGAATATATGAAACATAATCTTCTAAGTGTAAGTCAAATGTGTGACCAAGGTCATAAAATTACTTTCGATTCATAGAAGTGCAAGATCAGAAAAGGAGGTTAAGTAAAATTGATTGCAACAACTACAAGAACTTCAGGCAACATTTATCTATTAAGTGAAATTGGAAATGAAAAGTGGTGTCTAGGAAAGGAAGATGAAAGTTGGCTATGGCATGGAAGAATGGGTCGCATACACTTTGATAACCTTGTCAAAGTCAACAAAAAGGAAGTAGTTAGAGAAATTCCCCTGATCATGAAACCAACCAACACTTTATGAAAGCATTTTCAACAAAGAAAGAAAAGAAAGACTACGTTCAAATCAAAGGAATATTCAACGACAAGACCACTGGAAATTGTGCATACTGATCTAGTTGGACCAACAAAAGGGTTTAAAAGGTGATAAATAATTTATGTTATTAGTTTATGATTATACAAGAATGACTGCAGTTTGATTTCTCAGGAATAAGTTAGAATTTTTTGAAAACTTCAAGATCTACAAGGAAATGGTTGAAAATGAAATGGATTCAAAAAACAATGTTTGAGATATGATAATGGAGGAGAGTGAACTTCAAAGGGATAAATGGACTACTATAGAAGACATGGAATAAAAAGGAAATTCTTCATTTCTAGCATACCTCGATAGAATGGAGTTGTTGAAATAAGGAACATGACACTACATGAAATGGCTCGAACAATGCTAATGGATTCAAAATTGACAAACATTTTTTGGACACATGCAGTGCATACAACAGATCACATTCAAATAGAGTAATGCTTAGAAACAACAATGACAAAATTCCCTATGAGGTATCGAAAGGAAGACCAACAAATGTGAAGCACTTCAGAGTATTTGGAAGCAAATGCTACATTAAAAGAGAAGATGGAAGAATTTGAAAGTTTGACTCTCGTGTGGACAAAGGAGTACTTATTGGTTTCTCAAGTACAAGGAAATCATACAAGTGTTACAATATGAGATTGAACAAATTTGTGGAAAACATCAATGTAACAATTGATGAAACAAGTGGACGAGAATTAAAGAAAGAAGAAAATGAATCAATGGAATAGATTTACAAAGAAGAAGCAGAAGATGAAAAAGAAATAGAAGGGGAAGATGAAGAGGACCAGATAGAAGTAAAAGAGCAAGTTCATCAAGTGCCTCCAAAGACACCTAGAAAACTAATACAAAAGAATCATCCTTCAGATCAAATTATTGGAAACAAAGATGCAGGAGTTAAGACTAGAAGAAGAATCCATTCACCAGAACAAATGCACCTAGCACTCTTATCTACGATTGAACCAAGAAGTTTTGAAGAGGCCAACAAGGATGAATTTTGGGATAAGGCCATGGATGAAGAATTGGATCAAATATATAATAATGACACTTGGGAATTAGTTCCAAGACCAAAGAATAAGAATGTTGTTGGAACAAGGGCAAACCCAGGGTTCAACTCTAATAGCGGGCCAGCAAAACCCTAACTACTAGCCCTTTCGGCAACACCTGCGAAGCAGGAGAAGTCTAACCCAAGGTAGAAGCATGGGGGGTTACAGGACTCAACTGTCTATAAGCAAGCTGGGACATAGATATGTGATTATAACACTTCGCAAAGTACTCTAACAACACTTAGAAGGTGATATGCATTAGTTCTTTAGATTTTATTAACATCACAAAACAACCCCTAATATGGATCAGTGCAATAACAATAAAGAGTAAAGACTTTAACCACTTAGCACTCAACACAGAGTTATATCTAACATTCATTCATGTTTAAGTGAAGTGTTAAGCATCAATAGATCTATCTAACTAACATAATAAGAAAAGCACTGAACACATTCATAGCATAAACAATAAAACACAAAGAAACCACAAGACATAAGATATACATGGTTCACCCCAGTGTGGGACTATGTACACCAACTGCTTCATCTTCTTTATTATTCTTCAATCTCTTACATTCATCCACTCCTATGTACTAAGCCACAGAGCCAATCATTGGAGAGGACAGGATTTCTGCGCACTGAGCATCATATCCTCCTTCCCAAAATTAGGTCAAGGCACAAAGCCAACTCCTTTATCGAGCACATAGCCTTATGTACACATTCTGTTGCACAAATCGCTTAGAATTACTTTCACTTAGCCACTTATACTTCACTCTCTAAGTTTCTTACATCGCTTCTCTAAGCCTCTTCTCCCTATCATCCATTCTTACTTATTTATACTTTTACAATAGGGCCTAAATAGGGGTAAGCCCCTAGGTCGACATCCCATAACCCATTACAAAAATCATAATGAACCCCTTTTCGAGTCCACAAGCCCGCAAAAAAGGTGAGATCCGCGATCTCAACTCCGCCTGGGATCTCCCTCCTCGATCACTGTGTCAAATTCCAAAAAGTGGTCAAACCTGCCCAAGATTTTCCAAAAACATGGTCGAGGGCCAACAGGCCCCCAAAACTCACTTGTGACTCGTCCCAAGTCACTCAGGTCTAGGAAATGTTGCTTCAAAGGCCTCGAAATTCATGCAAGCTGCCTCGAATTGTTTCTTTTCCTGAGCCTCCTCCTCAGTGAGTTCTTGGATCATCTGCTCTGTAACAGGCCCTTCAAGGTGTTGATCCCTTGTCATAACCACTTGGTCCAGTTGCGATCCTTGTCCCTCAATTTCTTCAAACATCTTCCAGGCTTCATCCTGCACAGGTTCTAGCTTCTGTGCGACTTCCATTACTCTACCCTGAATGGCCATAATCTGTTGTTGTACTGTGCATTGTTCCTAAGATATATTCATTCTTTCTACCATAGTGAGCATCTCCATCTACGCATGTACTGACAATGCCTTCTACTGTGCCTCCTATAACTGCACTTCTAGTATCCTTATCTCAAGATCTTCTGTGAGGCATTCATAAGTCTGCACACTTCTATGGCTGAGTTGTTTTCATTCTGAGACGAGGGCTCTGATCCTTCGAACTATGTTCTTAGAGGATTCCTCCCTCTGGTTTCATACCTCCTTTAGAGTTCTCGATATTGCCTAAATCTCCAACTCTATTATCCTCGCTTGAAGCTGTTGGATGGCCTCAGCAAGCTTCACCACTTGAAATTTCACCAACTCATGTTCCTCATGTACCAAGCCTAGAACAGAGCGAAGTGCTTTATTCATCGCTTCTTTGACCCTAGTCTGCTCTACGAGCAACTGGTCATTTTCTCTCTGTATCTTTACTTTTTCCTCCTTGAGCATCACCTGAAACGAATCTCTCTCATTTTCATAGGCGGTTACACAGTACGGCACAACTCGTAGTTTCTCTAATACTTCCTCTTTCTCTTGTTTCAAGGCTTCTGTAGCCTTCTCCTTTTCTTCCTGGACTTTTTGAAGTCAAGCCTCTGTCGCATCTGCAAGTCTTCTTAATTGGGTGGCCTCATCCCCCAATTCTGCAACTTGTGACGAAGAAGTCGCAGTAGGAACTGTGTGGACGGATCGAATAGCCTGTTGCATTTCCTTTAATTCCTTCTCAACCCTTCCATATATCTCCTCCTACTTTGCTCCATATCTCTATAAGATATTCTTAGATGCATCCTCCATGGCTCTGCATACCAAGTTGATGTCATCCTCCATGAGTGGGGCCTCTATCTAGGGCTTGTTAGCCCACGTCTTCTTTCTTGCTGAAGGTTTCTATGGAGAATCCTTCCTCTTCTGCAGTGTAACTATTTTAGTAAGGGTATATTTTGGTGGTGTAGCTTCACCTTCTTCTTTATTTTCTCCTCCATCCCCTTCTCCTTGTCCATTTACTTTGTCTCCTCCTCCTAGCGAGCCTTATCCATTTCCTTCAAAAGCGTTGTCCTCCTCGTCAGTCTCTATATTATGGACTTCCTAATTTTTCTTCTTCTTCTTTGCACTGGAATGTCCTGCATGCTCGACCCAGGTGATGAGTGGGCTTCCTATGATGTCAGTGTTAGAGAGTTCTACATCATCGACCGGTACAAGGAACTCCTTCAGCCACTCCTGCATGATTTGATCCATGTCTTCATTAGTCATCTTGTAATATGATTGTAACTCTTCCTTTCTCTCATCTCTGCGCACAATGATATAGATAAAATGTTGATCTGCGTGGAACTTGGCTATTGGTCTGTACTGGTGCAAGGTGTGTGCTGTCATGCACAAAAATGCTTCAATGGAAACCTTCAGTTGCTAATACTATGCATGGAACACATTGTTCTACTATTATTACTTTGACATGTCATTGGTATACCACAAGGTAGCAAACCTAGCATCCAATGGCTCCAATGCTTCGCTCTCCGAGAAGGTGGCTCCTTCAGGCATTTTCCAAACGACAAATGCAATCAACACGAGAAACTAGCTAAAGTGGAACTCATATCCCTAATCCTGATCTTTGCAACAATTTTTCTCGATCTCGTTGACGAGGTAACTCACCCAATTCGTCTGCATTCCATCCACGCATTGTCCTATGAGGTCCACCACAAACCTGGTGACCTGTGTGGGGAGATTCTTTCCTACAATATTTCCAGCTATGAGTTGGAAAGCAAGGTTCACTGCGCCATCTTGGATAGAGGCTACCTTGTATCCTCTATTTCCCTTTTTAACTTCGTCATAATCCTCCTTGATGTACTATGCCAGGGAGTGATATGAAGCCTTCCCTGGGTAGAATTGTTGAGGGTCAGGTCCCTACATGATTAACCTTGTAATCAAGTGGATCATCTTTGAATCCACACTAGTCCATTGGTCGATCCATAGGTATCCACCATGGTATCACACGAAGAGGAGTTTAACGCAAGCATTAACCTCATGATAATGGCCAAAATGGGGAATCTTCATCACATTGAGTATAGTGGACAACATGAGCTCCTTAATCCAAGGCAGGGAGACCAGATGAGGCTTCTTCCCAGTCATCTTCATCAAGTATCTGTGAATCGTGAGCATCACGTAGTTATTTCTGTCTCCAAGGTTGAAATCATTGTCCTTCAATAGTGGGATCTGTCCTAACTAGCTCCCAACTACACGTATTCCTTTCTGGATGTATGCGGTGATCAAAATGTATTCATATTCGCGTGGGATATTGTTGCTGTTAAATGCTCCAACCAATGGCGGGATATAATCTGGTAAGGTTGACGAGATCTTCTTCACATTCTCCATATCCCCGTGATGCTTACTTCGTTGCTCAGTCGCGGGGTTAGTACGACTAGAACGATGTCCAGTCAAAGGGAAATCCTACAGTCCCTAGTCGATGATGCTTGTATTCCTTCAGACATATCTCTATCATCCATGAACTTCTTAAGAACCTCCTCAATAGACTTCTCTAACTCAGTGGGTTCGCACGACATTCTCACTGTTAAACAGACAGGTCAGGGTAGATGAATGGATAAGTGGACAAATGGAAAATGACATCTAGATTCTGAATCACAGCTCGACACACAATCAACTCTATGTTAGTTCATTTAATCATGAGTGGAAAAATATGGTCCCGATGCAGCATCCGATGGGTTAAATAAGAGAGCATCGTAACGAATTCTTCCAATGGGTAGGAATGCTTCCATCAATTCGAATTTTTCCATTATGGTGTTGTCTCAATGTCTGAAAAGCATTCTTTCCACCCATAAATGTGTTTTGTAATCGTTCTGGAGTGTCATTCTAATGGTTGGGGCGCCTCAAATAGGCGTATAGCTTCACAAGGGTGAAGTTCCATATTGCATGGTTTTGTTGTTATGGAGAGGTTCAAATCTTACAAACCTACCTCCTACAAGGTTCTATCCTATGAAGTCTTCCATATTTTCTCTACAGCTTCTTGTAGCTTTTCTAACTTGGATTTATTTTTATTGATCTTCCTTGCCTTCTTCAGTGTAAACTGAGTCTCTTTACTAGTTTCTGGAATTCTCTTTCCATTCTTATTCTTATCCTCTCCTAGCGAAGTGACTTCATACTATTGTTTTTCTCTCAAAGGGTTTGAAGTTAATACATCTTATCTTATTAATTCTAGAGTGGGTATTCTTCTTTCTTGCATAGATAGGTCCTTCAACCTTCTTTCATTCTTTCAACTTTGACAACTAATTCTCTTGGATTCTATTGCTTCGACTTAACTTCTCGTTCTTCTATAATTCGATCTATTTTTCTGGCTATCAAATCCCTTAGTTCTTGTTTTTTCTTTTTTGTAGCTTCTTCCTCTGCTTTCCTTCTGATTTTATATTTCTCAATCCAAATCTTTCCTAATAAAAGTGGGAAAGGGGCGTTATTCTCAACAAACTTAATTACTTCAAATTCCTCTTCAATTGATGTTCCATAGATAATAATAGGTACATTAGTAACTCTTCCACATAAGGTTATCATCTTCCCCTTTAACAAGCCTATCCTCCCCAGTGAAGGTACCATAGCAGGCTTTCCCAAAATTTCCCAAGTATCTTTTGTCATAATATTCATTGGTGTTTCCTCATCTAAGACACAGTCTATGTCGAAGTATTCTATTCTTGAACTTATGCATTGTTTTACTTTCATAATATCTGGTAAAATAATATCTTTATGAACATACATCATTTATTTCAACTGCATTAAGGTAGTATGAACTTCCTATGATCTGTTCTCTTGATGATTCTCTAGACTTTCTTTTTATTGTCTGATTTTCATCCTTTTAACTTTAGCAATCATCCTTGGACAATCCTCAACCTCATGACCAATAATTTTATAGCAAAGACAAATAGGACATGTACCAAGGCATTCCTTAGCAATATGTATCGGTCTTCTACAGTTATAACATAGCATCAATCCTCTTTTCCTCTTGTATGTTCCCCAACTTCTCTTGTACTATGCACTAGGATCACAGTGTTGGACCTGCAATCTATAAAAATTCTTTCTAGGTTTCCTCCATCTAGTTATTAGTCCAAAAATTATTTCTCTATAGGAATAACATATCTTTCTTCATTTCTATTAGCTTTACTTAGATCAATGTTTTCTTACAACTACACCCTAGCTTTCGGACTAGGACAAAATCTATTAAACATACCTAAATTCATGCTTTTGAAACACAAATTTTCACTTATCTTACCTCTATCAAAGTACAAATATTTACCTCTTTTCAAATCTTACCTCTTTTCTTCAGAACAATTTTCTTTCTTAGCACAGATCTTCACAAGTCAATTAGAGTACCACACACTACAACAAGAGATCTACGCACAAAGATTCTCTTTTCTTTACTTCAGTTCTCAGTAATCACAGTTTCAGATCCTGACAACGAAACCATTTGTTGGCACAAGGGAAGACCCAGGGTTCAACTCTAACAGCACACCAACAAAACCCTAACTATCATCCCTTTCGGAAACACCTATAAAGAAGGTGAAGTCTCACCCAAGGTACAAGCAGAGGGGTTACAGGACTCAAGTGTCTGTAACCAAGCTGGGACACAGATCTGTGATTATAACACTTTGTAGAGTACTCTAACAACACTTAGAAGGTGATATGCATTACTTATTTAGCTTTTATTTACATCGCAGAACAATCCCTAATACGGATCAATGCAGTAACAATAAAGAATAAACACTTCAACCACTTATCACTCAACACATAGTTAGATCTATCATTCATTCATCTTTAAGTGAAGCACTAAGCATCAATAGATCTATCTAACTAACATAATAACAAAAGCACTGAACACATTCATAACATAAACAAGATAACACAAAGAAACCACAAGACACAAGATATATGTGGTTCACCCCAGTGTGGGGCTACATCCACCAACTGCTTCATGTTATTTATTATTCTTCAATCTCTTACATTCATCCACTCATGTACAGTAAGACACAAAGCCAATCTTCGCAGAGGACAGGATATCGGTGCATTGAGCACCAGATCCTCCTTCCCAAAATTAGGTCAATGCAGACAACCAACTCCTTTGTCGAGCAAAGAGCCTTACGTGCACATTCTATTGCACAAAGAACTCATAACTACTTTCACTTAGCCACTTAAACTTCACTCTCTAGGTTTATTACATTGCTTATCTAAGCCTCTTTTCCATATCATACATTCTTACTTATTTATACATTTACAATAGGGCCTAAACAGGGGTAAGCCCCTGGGTTGACATCCTATAACCCATTACAAAAACCCTAATGAACACCTTGTTGGTTCCACAAGCCCACAAAACAAGTGAGATCTGAGATCTCAGCTCTACCTAGGCGCTCCTTCCTCTATCATTGCATTGAAGTCCAAAAAGTGGTCAAACTTCACCAAGATTTCCCCAAAACTTGGTTGAGGGACAACAAAAGTGATTGGTTCAAAGTGGGTTTTCATAATTAAATTGAATGAAGATGGACAGGTTACAAGGAAAAAATTTAGATTGGTATGTAAAGGATACAGACAAGTTGAAGGAATCGACTTGGAAGAGGCATTTGCCCTAGTTGCCAGAATGGAAGCAATTTGATTGCTTTTAGCTTATGCATGCTCCAAGAATTTTAAAGTGTATCATATGGACGTGAAATCAACTTTTTTGAATGGGTAACTTGAAGAAGAAGTCTACATTGAACAACTAGAAGGATTTCAGTTGTCAAAGAATGCAGATTATGTGTGTAAATTGAAGAAGGCCTTATATGGTGTAGAACAAGCTCCTAGAGCATGGTACTCTAGACTGGATAAATATCTACAATAGGCAGGGTTCAAAAAACGAAGTGCAGACAACAGCCTCTACATCAAGGTAAATCAATATAGTATTTTATTAATTGAAGTTAATGTTGATGATATTATTTTTGGAAGTACTACTGACAGGTTAAGCTAGAAATTTACAAAGGATATGAAGATTGAGTTTGAAATTTCATTACTCTGCGAACTATACTTGTTTCAAGGTCTTTAGATACATCAAAGAAAAAAAAGAATTTCTATTTCTCAAACTAAGTATATCATAGAAATGCTAAATAGGTTCAGAATGGAAGATTGCAAACCAATTACCACTCCTACGAAAACCAGTTGCAAGTAGAGCAAAGATGATGATTCAAAGACTTCATCCTCCCTTGAAATTCGGCCTTCTTTACTTCAGATTTCCTCTGAAATTCTACTTGTGTGTGCTTAAAATGAATGTATAATGATATGTATTTATACCCTTTATGTCACTTCCTTTTAACATTAGGGCTAACCTAACACTTTCTTATTTTGTAATTATTTTCTTTAATTATCTTCAGGGTCGACATGTACTTCCTTTTTCAATTCACTTTGTCATCATCAAAAATTCATTTCTCCTCAACCATGAGGATCCATGTGATGTGGCACCTACCACCACAAACAACATGATGCATACTATCCATCTATGAGTCTTGTTTCTGCATGTGCATTGTCCTTCATTTCCAAACACCTTCATCAATCTTGCGGTCCAAAACCACTGAATATGGTTGACATCAATGACAAGAACCAATCTTCCAACAATCTCCCCCTTTGTCATTGATGGAAACACTCATGCTCCCCTTATCATCATGATCCAAATTTCTCCCCCCCTTTAACATCAATGGAAAAGGGTAGGGTTTCTCCCCTTGAGTTTAATGGAAAAAGGTAACTCTCTTCTTTGGGGTTGCTCCCCCTGCACATATAGAACTTAATAACACTTCATTTTTATGGTCTCTTTCTTCCTTGGAGATTTTTCATGGATTTAGGACGTATATGTTACTTGGTATTCTTGTTTCAATTGCAACCAATCTTCCTAAAACTTCTTCTTTGATTTTTCATCTTTGAGATTCAAACGTGAGAGTATATCCTTGATCACACATTTTACTAAAATTGAGTAGATTATGCTTCAAGTCTTCAACCAATAGGACATTCTTTTCTTTTACATTTTTTCTTCCAAGATTTACTACACCTTTTCCAATTATTTTGGCAGATGAGTCATATCCAAATGCAACATTTTCACCCTTTCTCTTAAATATGATGAATTTGTCTTGATCCCCAATCATGTGTGAAGAACATCCATTGTCTATGTACCATTCATCTTCTTCTTTACATTCTTCGACGATCAATGCTATTCAACAATCTTCATTGTTTGGAGTCTCTTTCCTTCTCCATACTGTGGTTGGCATAGGGAAATATTCATTCATATATCTACAATCTCATGCTTTGTGACCAAGATAATTACATTTGTAGAATACAATACTTTTGTCCGTCAATGGGAAAAATGAATTAAAACTTATGTTGACAAATCCACGATTATTTCCATATCTTTTATTTACACCATTCATGTTTCTTGCATAGTTGTTCCTTTCATTGATTCTGCAATTAATTTCCTTATGTCCAAATTTTTTTCAAGTATAACAATGACCAAGAAAGAAATTTTGATACCTGGGAGTAAGTGACCTTCTTTGTGATGTAGTCCATATGGGTTCATGATCTACTCTTTTGTAGTTTCCTTCATACTCATTGAAGCTTCTTTGATTCTTGAAGGTAGGAGGTCTTCTTGGATATTCATCTCTTTTGTAATCATTCCTTCTTTC